>JANTQH010000042.1:197122-252548 GCA_032988465.1 Onygenales sp. PD_10 | reverse complement strand
TTTGACTGGTGCAGCACTAGGCCTTGCTTAACTTGGTCAGCTGACCCTGCCTAGCACGGTCAGCCAACTGATTCTCATGGTCAGGTGAACTGTACGCTCATCAGATCCCCCGTGGCAGCACTAGACATCCTTGGTCGAACATGCGCGCCAATTGCAATTTCCCCTACCCTGCTCCGTTGCGGATTCTCTGCCAGGAGAAAACTTGGAAACAAATGTCCAGACCGGATTATCCATCCTTCTACTTACTGCCAGTCCTACAGATACACTCCGCAAGGGAGTCAAGTCGAGCATCCTGAACTCCAAGAGCAGATGAGGACGGTGAAGCAAAGCCACGCAGGGGGGAGAGCGGATAATCAAACATCCTCGTGTTCCCCACGCGCAGTTCAGGGGGGAAAATAATAAAAAAGAATGTGCTGCTATTTGCCCGCCGTCATCATAAGCAAATACCTCCGCCTGTTTTTACCCCTTATGCGTAACATAGCTGGCTTCATAATCTACCATGCGGTTATGTATTATCCCTCCGAGCTTCTTCGTCGGCGTGTTTTTTTCCTGACCAGGCTAAATAACTAAATAGGAAAAAGAAAAAAGGGAAAAAAAATTACTGACAGAAAGTGGAGAGCAGTGAAATTTTATTTATCACTAGAAAAGAAAGATCACCACCTGTCACTCTTTAACATTGCAACCTAACCCTTGCAAGGGGTTAAGATTTTAGGCAAGGGACAAGAGTCTGAGGAGGGGCGAAGAAGATTTCAACCCTGTGTCCCTGGAGAATTTCTTGTCATACAGAGTACAGAATATGAAATTCCACACACACAATGAAGGTATTCACCCTTCCATTCCCAGAGATTCTTTTTCTTTTTGTTGCCTTGCTGCCTGTATGATTGGGTGATCCCAGCATTAACTACACACATAACTGGTGCATCCTGCACTCCCATTGACGATGTTGAGAAACGAAGGTTGGCTGCAGGAGTTGATAAAGAGAGGGCTCTATTGTTTCAAAGAGGGGTAGCATAGCATGCTGAATGGAAATAGACTCCATGCTTTGTGATGGATGTGGTTTGGGAATAAAGAGGCCATGGCCCTTTGTGTGGATTGACTGTGTTGCTTGGTTCTTGTGTCTGCATAGCATCAATCAGCAAGCATTTTGTCCACCAGGAATATAAGAGGGATTAATTGCTATAGACTAGAGCTAAGAGGTAAATAATAATGCTCAAATAAACAGCCTAATCTCATGATTTTTTCAGGGTGAGCAGGCTTTACTTTCCTTTCAAGAAATAGTTCTCATAGATGGAAATCCATCCCAGGTTTCTAAACTATGTACTGTACATCTATGAACCGCCTGTCTACTAACTATAATTCAAGTAATTTATAATCAGGGATAACAGAGCAGCTACATACTAGTATTAATTCTAGAATGCACATAAATAGCCAGCCTTTTATACGGGCTTACGAATATACTTTCCACCACAGCCAAATCAAACTTCACCACCTGGCTGGTCCTTTCAAGCATGAAACAGATGCCAACATGAGCGACATAAAGAGAGCAGCCCTGCACTGAGTGGTATAACTAATCAGTGACATAATTAGCTAGTTACTATTCTTAGCTATTGATTGAAAATGTATCAGCTACCACCATCATCATCACCATCATCACATGTAAGATCTAAGATCTCACCCCTCCCCCCCCCCCCCCCCCCCACCACATCCTATAAACATCTCCAGCTATGTACGTACATAGTAGCCTTCCAATTTAAACCAGATTCAAGTCCTCTTTATCCCTTTTCTTCCTTTCTTTCTTTGTCCTTCTTCAGCTCTTCTAGACCAATCTTATTCGGGCCACTTTATACAATACACCAAACACCCAAAATAGAGTCACTAACTACGAGTATAAATGCCAGCCATAATACGCCCTTTGTCCTGTCAACTACTGCATGGCATACTGAAGGCATCATTCCCATACCATGACATGCCAGCCTTACTTCAATCAGCATGCATTTCCCAATGCACAGACAGCACACAAAACAGCCACAAACAAAGATACCCAACAAGCAGCCTTGCCATCATTCGCCAAAGACAAACAAACATGCCAAGCAGAGGCCCAAGGGAAATCAGGGGCTTTTAAGTGTGTTTCAGATTTAGGTTGGGCTGAATTTAGCTCCAGGGCTGTGTTGGCGATTGGGTTGGGTTGGATTTGGTTGGGTTAAGATTCTTTTAAGGTTGCCAAGAGAAGGTTAAGGCTAAAGGAGAGGGGATGCGGTATGGAGGTATGTTTATCATTTAGATGTTCTTATCAGCTAACTGGCGTATTGGGGGGGGGTAACTAACTATTTAAGATTGTTCGATCTGGGTTATATATGTGTTCGTGTGCTGTGTTCCATGTAGCGTCTCAATATATATATATAGTATGTAGATTGTACATCACTCATCAATCTTTATATTTCCCTGTTTTTTGGAAGTAATCAAGATTAGCCAGCACGTTAGGGTAGCTAAATATGAGCAAAACAAAATGAATAACCAGTGTTAAAGCTGGTGGTTAACTAGCGGCATGGAAAGTGTAGCTCCCTTTCTCTCCCTGCTGCTGCATGTAGATAAACCCCTTCCTGTTTACACGTCGCATCATCGCGAATAGAAGGGTATTTATTGTGGGTGAGGGAGGAAAGAAGAGCGAAAACAATATAACCCTAGATTAAACCGGTAGTTATTTCTGCCAGCTGCCGTGCTGTCGTGAGAGCCAAACACGGGCTTTTCCCGCAATGGCCAAAAGCGAAAAGAGGAAAAACTAGCCACAACGTAAAGGGAAAAAGGGCACAAGAGATGATGTTTGTCAATGCAATTCTAAGTCTTTCTATCATGATTTCTCTATGTCTAGTTCTCTAGTCTCTATCCGAGTCCAAATAATCCCGTTGGTTTCCTGGCAGTATGTGCTTGGGGGAAAAAAAGGGGGGGGGGGGGGGGGAAGGGAAAAAACGACTGTGATGAATCGAGGTAGATCCGAAACCAAAATGCTTGGGCGGGGGAGAAAGATGCGTTTTAGTCATGCATGTGGGAAGGGTGTTGGAAAGGGCTGCGGAAGGGAGAGAAAATGTACAAAGAAAATATGAAAATGCCAGCTAACCAACAAGAGAACAGTAAAAAAAAACTGTGACCGATCGCACCAGCGACGGGGCGGGTGTCCCCGGGGCGGGTGTCCCCTCTCAAGTTTCCTCCGTAATTAACTGGCGCAAAAGAAAAGGAAATGGGTTTTTTGTGCAATATGTACAAGGGGGGATGCACGGTTCGGGGTATCTTAGCACAGACAAGCGCCATGCACAAGATACCAAGGAGCGGCCAGCAAGACTGGCAACGCCCTTCATCAACCTAACTTGATCTAGACGGCAGCGAAAGTGGAGTTGATGGGGCCGTACTTGATGTTGGAGAAAGTAACCTTGGCGTCAGGGCTCTCTGCCTCAACGTCAGCGGGAACGCCGGAGGTGGTCGGGCAAGGGCCACGGCCCTTGCCGGGAGCTTCTGGATCGGCATCAGTGGGGTAGGTGCTGTCGAGCCAAAGCATGTTGGCGTAGTGGTCATCCCAGATGCTCATGACGAGAACCATTCCGTTGGCCATGGCCTCGCTCATGGCGGCAAATCCACCGTGTTGCTCCCAGGTGTATTCATCACCGAAGACTTCCTTCTGGGCGTCGCAGAAGTCCTTCTGGACGGAGTCACCGGGAACTCCCTCAATGGTAGATTGGGAGTTGGGAATGGTCACACCATCCTGGACGTAGTAGCGACGGATCTCGCTGAGGGTACCGTCATCAGCTCCGGTATCAGTGAGGAACTGGGTAACGACGGTGAATGGCTTGGAAGTATCGACTGTCAGACCTGGGCCGTAGAATTCCTTGTTACCTTGGCGATAGGCGTTGAAGTCACATCCGTCAGGGTCGCAGGGGCCATTATATCGAGTCTCGGAGTAGGTACCGCCGCAACCCTCACCTTCACAGAGGGCCTGGCCTGGGGTATCGCAAGAGTGGGGGGTGTAGGCGGTACCCATGGAGTTAGCTTCCCAAACGTCCATCTCTGAGCAGCACGATCCGTGGCCGCCAACGCCGGCGTTTGCATCGTTGTCAGATGGTACCCAGCCCTCGACGTTGCCCTAATAGGCAAAATTAGTATTGTTGGACCGATACGTAGGGATAGTGAAACTTACCTCGCCGTTGATGAACTTAAGGTCACGGGGGCACTGAGCGTCACAGTACCCGGTACCGTATTTCGCTCCCGCCTTGTTACTCTCATACTTGGACAATCCACCATCGGCATCCATGGACACAAAGTACAGGGCGCCGTTGAGGCCGCAAGGGAGACCCGAGAGGTCCACGTCGAAAGTGAACTCGTGGTTCAACAGTTGGTACATCTTGTAGGTATCTTCACTCTCCATCATGTACAAACGGGAGCCGATGTTTTTGGAATATTCACCCTCAGTGACAAGCGTGAGGGACAAAGAGTCACCGCTAGCGACTGCTCCGTATGTGCCCTCGTAATCGGCACCATCAAGCGCACAATTGGCAGCGCATGCGGCGTTGTCAGGACAGGCGGTCTCATTCCAGGTGTTATCGGTGTAACAGTTGTCGATTCCGTCTGCTAAATGGAGCCAACGCCAATTTGCGTCAATCACAACCTCACCATTGACTTCCGTGCAGGCATCTGGCGCAGTGCACTCCAACCAGGTCATTGGGGGATGTGTCTCGGGCGTCTCGGTACCAACGAGCTGGCCATTGGCGACGGCGAGGAGGGAGGAAATGATAGCAAGATTGCGATTCATGGTGGCTGATTTGACTGTGGTTGGGTTGAAGAATAGAGACTGATTTCGAGGGATCTGGAAGGAGGTTTATATACATGGAGACTGGGAGCTAGCGTGAGTATAGATCGGTTGATTGGTGGTGACGGCTGGTATTCAGGGGCCGGCCTGTCGGCTTGATAATCCGCATAATATTGTGGTGATATCATTCAATGGCGGATCCACGGGATGGTACGAGTCGGACAACTGCAAGGAAAGGCAGACATCTGATTTCAACCATTTTCGGTGAATTTGTCAAGGTATGGGCATTAGGGTTTTCCCCTGCTGCTAATTGACAGCACAATTTGCATGGTTGAGACACTGGTCGGGGATAGCTAGGTTATGAAGACCCATAACCTGGATTTCCACTGCGAAGGGACTAATATATTGGTTGGCCAACCCTGTCCAGCGCAAAACGAAACATCCGGGCGAGATTGGAGAAGGAATACTAGGCGATTGAAACGGCGGAACCTCCGGTGGAAGTCTATTTCCCCGTAGTGATCAAGTACGGGGTCAAGCGGGTATTACCCTTCTCACAAGCTGGAAATTCGCTTCTCTGGACCAACTTCAAGTTTATAATTCTTCGTATCTCTCGGAAGGTTACTATAGGGCGGTACATATTCGTATGCATGCATATGGATTTTCAGATCCTAGGAAGGGAAGCGGAAATCAAGGGGGAATGGGTATCTAGAATATCAAACCTAGATGCTGCATTGGTGGAAACATGGGTTCTCCCCGGACTTCAAATGCAGAAGAAACCTTGGAACGCCGCTGATCACACAGGAACAGAAACTAGCGAATATTCTGGAAAAGAGACAGTGCGCCCCAACTTCAACCAAGGAAAGGATAGACTCCGCAAGAACCCACTAAAGCGATATGAAAAGCGTAGCAGATTCTTCGGGGCAAATCAAATCCGGAGAAGGGGTATCCTCAAGAATGCTCCCCGCAACACTCGGATGCTGTAGGGGAGAGGAGACGGGTAGGCACGTCGAGTGTTGGCGTGGCCGGAATCTCCGTGTTTGTTACAACATGCGATTGGCGGATGATGCCTAACATTAGATAGAAGCATAAGGCCAATTAAGATGACTGTTTCATGGTACCCCATCTCTTTCCCGCCCGACGGTTGAAAAGAAGAATAATCTTCAGCATCCGTTTCATGCGAGGAGGTTGGAGGATATTGATCACGTGAGGCTTCGCGAACCCGGGCCGGTCCATTGCCGAAGATGAAGATGCCGGGATTTTCCAACTGACGGTCTGTTTTAGCCTATATGGTGGTATCTATGCAAGGAATGCCCACTTTATTCCGCTTCGTTCCAATAATTATTGGGCGAAAAGAATACTCGGGCGATTCGCCTTGGCGGATAATATCGTCGTGTCCGGCGTCTGCAACAAGGGTAGAGGCATAAGTAACCGGCCTGATTAAATAATAAAGCAGTGTCGATCTGAAGAAAGAATCCACAACGGCAGATGCCTCAGTTTGGCTTAGGGAGATTGCACTGAATGCGGGTGACCAGTCTGAAGAAACTAGGCGGGAAGTCTCTCAGCGACCAATAATAAGTAAGAGCCTAAAACCGACGAGGAGGCGACTTTCCGGGGGGCAAGATCATATATGATATGGGGGAGGAGCTGGAGTACCCGGACTCCACAATTTCCCCAAAGTGATTGGCTTGGTATAGCAGTTTGAATTTCCCCATACCCCGCAGCTCAAACACGTTGATGCGGCGCTACCGCGATAGAAGGAATCCAGAAGCCTTCACAAGGTCAGGCATCGCAATATTATATGGGTCCGTTCATTAATATTATAGCGAAAAAGCATACCCGATCTTAATGCGACACTTGATTTCGTTTTGCTCTGCCCGTTCCAAATAGTGGCCCGAGATTTTGTGTTGGAGAAAACACTGAAAAGAAGGAGCAAATAGAGGAACGATGCAGCTGTCTCCTGTTGAAGACAGAATAAGCTTTCTCGGCCTGCTAAGCTTCAGGAGATCGAGAGATCTTCAATGACGCGCCACCACCCGGAATAAAATTCGTTTATGAATGCCGATTGGCACTGACACGGCCAGGCATGCTTGGGGTTCCTGATCTAAAACGATCGGCGTTATCAAGGCTTGAGTCCCAGCCCAGGCCAAGAGGTGGAAAGTCGGCCAGCCTACCCGAGAACGTCAGAAGAAGGCCAAGAAAGCCATGGAATATACGGGGCACCGTATAGGGTTCTGTAAGAGACGGCAATGATAGAGGGTTCGGCGCGGGGGAATTGTCGTATGACGGGCTTCTGATAACTGGGTCCACGGCATTCAGGATAATCCGCCCAATACGACCAATGTAGAAGGTCCATCAAGATTGAAACATGGACCCATGTGACAGCGCCTTCCACAGCCCGCGTCCATTCGAGAAACAATCTATGCAATGGAGAGGAGAGGTCCGCCTTTGCGCCGATGAGGCACTGCAGAACATATTGGTAGGCATCATGATTGGCTTTAATTTTTGATTCCTGACAATTTAACCACATGTGGGGCGTAAGGACTTGCGGGGAGAACAGAGTACACTGTGGGATAACGCTATAGAAGTGTTGGTAATCGAAGTGTCCCTCCTTGGTGTGAATGAAGCGAGTGGGGAGGGGGGCATTAGATACTCGAGGCAATGGGCGGCTGCAGCTTGGACCTGGAACTAGGGGAGTGGGGGTCTGGGCAGCAACGAGATGTGAAGAAAAACGTGGAGTCTCCTTGTTCTCATTTGATAAACAAGTGCTGGCTTGAGCGGCAATAAGCTGAGACACCAAAAGTCGGTCTTTGAAACCAAATCTTCCCAAATAAGGTCTCACGGTTTGGCACCCGTGAGGTACTCCGCGACGGATTGGGATAGCTCGATATACAGGCAGAACAGCGTCGAAGGACGCTAAAACAACGGAAGCAACAAGTACGCGGAGCAGGCTACCAAACCCCCAACGAATCAAGAAATGAGCGTTGGAGGGATGCAGTACGCTGCCATAGAATAATCCATCGATATTTTGCCAATGCAGGTTCTTTTGAGCGAGACAACGCGGCCGATACCAGTTCCCACTGATTTCAAGCAAACGTCACATTTTCTGAATTGTGAACAGCTTGTTGGTGATGTCAGGCCATACATGGGAAGCTGGGGGGTGTTTCAAGGGGACAGACCCTTGATGATCACGTTTCGTGAAACGGAGGATGAAGGATGTGTTCCTGGCAGAGGCAAGATTCTTGTTGACCTGCACTCCCAAACGGTGCCATTATTTGTATCCGCGGGTTGCTGCCCAAACCCGAGATAATTGTTCCTGTAGAGGAGTTGAGCAGGAGATGTTGCTGTGGCGGGCTATTGTTAATCCGGCGCGCCCGCTCCGGCCGCCCAGAACAGCTCCCGAAGCAAAGACGTCCAACCTCAACGCGGTGCTGGGCCCAACTCCATGCTTTCCAACGCCATAGCTTCTGCTCCTTCGCGGCGCATCTCCTTGCTCTTCAGACATCGGGTGGGCAGTATGTGCGCATCCGCTAAAATTCTCTAGACTCCTTTCCTTGCCACCACTGTCTGCGTAAGTTCCCATGAAGTCGTCGCGGGCAGGCTTGATGGCCGGGCTCTTCCGTTGTTGGAACAAGCGTATCCTAATGATTCTGTATATGTCCAATAGTCCGCGCACGATATAATTATTTCCCGGTTTACCGCGCAGAATATCTCTGCAACCCCCTCTGCTGACACCATGAGTGACTGCAGGTCGTGAGACCCAACCTGGACGTGGATAGCATTGCGGCTGCTCAGCGACCCTCCAATATGGCACAAGGCGTTGTTGGTTCCCAGCGTGGCCAAGGCAAATCTGTTCGAGTTGCTTTTGGCCCGCAGACCGATACGTACATACCTTCTTCTGCAAATGATACCCCACCCGCCCCATCTGGCCATCACAGGTCCAAATCCACTGGCGAGCACATCACGAACGATATCCAAGTCCCTGTTCAGAATGGCGTGGATGAAGATCCCCCGGCCAGAGCTGCAGGACCTGTCTCCACATCCCCAACGCCAACTCGAACCATACGTCCTACACCAACACTGGTTCGCGCGAAAAGTGAGCACTGGCCAAGGTTTGGAGCCGAGACGACTCCGGCGGCCTCCCATGATGATGATGAGGACTTCCAACTAAGACATGGTTGGCATGAAGAGTACACCTCGAGCGAGTACCTCAAAATTCTCAATTCGGTGAGTATCAGCATGATGCATCACCCATTCCGTGTAGACGGACCGAATATCATCTAACAATCCATATTTCTAGAGCTTCTATATGTATTTCACCGAAAAGCGGCATGAAACTAGCGGGATACCAAAGGACCCCGCTGGGAGCTGGCCAAGCCAGGATTGGCGCATGAGGGATCGGCTGAAAACTGTTTCGGCCGCCCTTGCCATCTGCCTCAACATTGGAGTCGACCCCCCTGATGTAGTGAAGACCAATCCGACCTCCAAACTGGAATGCTGGGTTGATCCTACGTCCACGACCGGCGCACAAAACAAGGTGATGGAGCAGATCGGAAAGAAGCTACAAGAACAATACGAGACTCTCAGTCTTCGAACACGGTACAAGCAATACCTAGATCCTTCCGTCGACGAAACAAAGAAATTCTGTATTTCTCTCCGTCGGAATGCAAAAGATGAACGAGTTCTCTTTCATTACAACGGGCATGGGGTCCCATTACCCACGCAGTCGGGTGAGCTTTGGGTATTCAACAAAAATTATACGCAATATATCCCCGTTTCGCTGTATGATCTGCAAACTTGGCTTGCCGGACCTAGCCTGTTTGTATTCGATGTCTCGCATGCTGGTAATATCATTCATAACTTCCAAACATTCGTCGAGAAGCATGAGAAGGAAAATATCGAAGCTCGCAAAAGAGATCCAAATGCAGTCGTCCAGAATTACGGTGATTGTATTCTGCTTGCCGCTTGCGAAAGGACAGAAACTCTGCCGACCAATCCGGACCTTCCTGCGGACCTTTTTACTTGTTGTTTGACCACACCCATTGAAATAGCATTGAGATTCTTTGTCCTACAAAATCCCTTGCAAATCAATGTATCCATCGACGAATTTCGAGTACCCGGGCGTCTTCAGGACCGAAGAAGCCCACTTGGTGAACTGAATTGGATTTTCACGGCAATCACGGATACTATTGCTTGGAATACCTTACCTAGAGCCCTGTTTAAGAAGTTGTTTAGGCAGGATCTTATGGTTGCTGCTCTATTCAGAAACTTCCTTCTTGCTGAACGAATTATGAGAGCACACGAATGTCACCCAATTTCTTCGCCTAAGCTTCCCGAAACCCATACCCACCCCTTGTGGCAGAGCTGGGATCTTGCTATCGAGATGGTCCTTGCTCAACTTCCAGCTCTTATTGAACACGAGGATGGGAAACGTCATTATGACTATCAACATTCTTCATTCTTCGCTGAACAACTCACGGCATTCGAAGTTTATCTTTCTTCTGGACCAACAGAGAAGAACCCACCAGATCAGCTTCCTATTGTATTGCAAGTCTTATTGAGCCAAGCCCACCGCTTGCGTGCATTAATTCTTCTTAGCAAATTCTTAGACCTGGGACCGTGGGCAGTCCATCTGGCTCTGAGCATCGGTATATTTCCGTATGTTGTCAAGCTTCTACAGAGTACCGCCCAGGAACTGAAGCCTGTGATGGTCTTTATCTGGGCTAGGATCATGGCAGTAGACCACACCGTGCAGAATGACTTACTCAAGGATAACGGAATCCATTATTTCATCACAATCCTAAGCCCTTCATCTCCTATCCCGGTGGGAAATGCAAGTGAACACCGGGCAATGTGTGCATTTATCGTTGCAATATTCTGCAAATACTACCCTCAAGGACAGAACGTTTGCCTTGCTCCTGAACTGTTCGAGGCTTGCCTTGCTCATTTGATGGACGTTGAAAATCCTCTGCTACGCCAATGGTCTTGTCTCTGTTTAAGTATGCTCTGGCTGGATTTCCCGGAGGCAAAATGGGTGGGTATTCGATGTTCTGCCCCCCCAAGGCTTTGCGAACTTACACTAGACCCGGTCCCAGAAGTACGGGCTGCAATGTTGCATGCTCTGACAAGCTTTATTGGCATTCCGGATTTGACCGATCAAGTGGCCCAGATTGAAGAATCTCTCGCAATAGCTGTTCTACCTATGGGATCCGATGGAAGTGTTCTGGTTAGGAAAGAGCTACTAGTTTTCCTATCCACGTTCGTCAAACGATACCAAAATAAGTTCCTCGTTGCCGCATATGAACAACTGCTGGAGGAACGACATATACTACGGCATCAGGCGTCTGCCCCCAAAAACGCCCAACCGCCTCCGTTTTCATATGAGAACGGAGTATCTTATAACACCATATTTGGTTCGATCTGGAAACTTGTCCTTATGCTTTCAGTTGATCCGCATCCAGAGGTGGCTCAAGACGGCGCCGTGATTGTTGATTATATCCACGAAACTCTCTTGGAGTCTCCAATGCGCAATCTGACCCAAGCAGCCACTAAGGAAGTCCTTAAACTATACGCTCGTGCGCAGATCAACAAACCCCAGCAGCAGCTTTCCGAACTAGGAGATATGAAGAAATCACGACCTGCGACGCCGCCTGCGCCTGCTACCAACGCAACCAAATCTGAGGGCTACTTTTCATTAAGCTTGAGACGAACAGCAAGCATGGCTGCGTCGTTGAGGAACCTTGCCTTTGGACCGTCTGCGACCAATGAACGCCCTACCTCACCACTTAACTCCTCTGCGAAAACAACTCCGGTTAAAAGCCGTGTCCCTATCACACCACGAGGACGGGCGCCGGCGGAATGGACCAGACCACCAGAAGTGAACGATCAGCCTGTCCAATCAGGATCATACCGTCAAGCTCGCATCCCACCCTCTCGAGGATTCTATCCTAGGGATGTGAATAGTCCCCCATCTATTCCTCTCAAGAGCAAGTTTCTTGATTGGTCCACTGAGGTAAGATCTTGTGTTTCTCATGAGCGGCTCTATTTATAATGCCCCCTACCCCTAGACGAGTGGAAACCCTAACACATTGATAGTATTTCCGAGAACCGCAAATGAAACCCAACGAGTCGGATGAACCTGGTAGTGCGGACTACAATGAGCGCCTATGGCGACGAAGCAGAAATGAAAGAATTATTTCCGAAACCCAGCCGCTCAAAGAAAGGGCAGGGACTAGCAGATGGGACGCGTGTACGACCCTTCTGAGCAATCCCACCCAACCGATGAAAATGTGTTTCCATCAGTTTGAGGACCACATTGCCGTGGCAGATGATAGGGACACTGTTTGGTATGTTTCTGTTGATAGAGTGATAGTTGGAAAACTAACTTCGATTTAGTATATGGGATTGGCAGAACAATTCGCGCCTTAACAGATTCTCCAACGGCAACCCATTAGGATCGAAGATCAACGAAATCCGATTCATCAATGAAGATGATCAAGCGCTTTTAATGACTGGTTCCTCTGATGGCGTCTTGAAAATATTCCGCAGATACGAGTCAGAATCCAAAGTGGAAATTGTGACAGCATTCCGTGCGCTGCCTGACCTAATCCCCAGCAATAAAAACGCTGGACTGGTTTTTGATTGGCAGCAGGGCCAAGGAAAGGCGTTGGTTGCGGGGGATGTCAAAGTCATTCGTGTGTGGAATGCAGCCACTGAAGTTTGCACGAACGTATGTTGTTGAGTCTTTATTTTTCCGAGTTTCAATGGGCACATAGACTAATTCCTATAGGATATATCTGCTCGTTCGGGTTCCTGCATCACCTCCCTGACATCCGATCAGGTGGCAGGAAATATTTTTATTGCCGGATTCGGTGACGGGGCCGTTCGAGTATTTGATCAACGCCTGAAGCCTACAACTGCGATGGTCAAAGTATGGCGAGAACACAAGCAATGGATCACAAACATACATATGCAGCGTGGCGGAGTGAGGGAGTTGATTTCTGGCAGTCGAAACGGTGAAGTCCGGCTCTGGGATCTTAGAATGGATTCCTCGATTGATACCATCAGCGCCACAAAGGATACGTTGCGAACCCTTGCCGTTCACGAACATGCTCCTGTTTTCACTGTGTAAGTCATGAACCACCCCTCTCGCCTTTGCCCCCTCCTGACCTATACTAATACCATTCAATCCGTAGCGGTACCAATCGCCATGAAGTCAAAACTTTCAATACTGATGGCACCTACCTCTCCACCTACGAACCACACGCCAGTTTCCTCCATACCAACCGGTCATCACCTATCGTGAGCACAGCCTTCCACCCGCACCGAACCATCCTTGCCTGTGCGGCTCTCAACGATAACCACGTCAATTTTGTTTCATATTGAAGTGTTGTCATCTTCATCCTAATTTTTATGACTGCAAATATTTTCTTTTCTGTGTTACGCCCCACCTGAGGGTACCTTGATTTTAACACGTTGATTATCGTATTTATCACTTCAAACTTCCGAATATCGCTATCATTATCGCTTACGGGGATCCCCTTTTCCGGCGCTACGGGGAAGGGCAAGCCATGCACACACACACAACTGGCATCGATCCATGGAACGGAATGGGATGGAGTGGAAATGGGCGCCACCTGAAATTTGTGATCTTCCTTCCTTGCTTACTTTGAAAGAGTTTACGGAAACTGGACAATAGAACATATCCATACCCTTACAACAACAACAACATTTTAATCATCCTTCTTTGTCATTTTTATATATCCGAGATTTTTTCATTCGACGATGGGGCTCTTAATAATAAAGGAGGAGACAAACCTCCCCACCCCGGCTTTTGTTTAATTAACATCTCCAGTCCATACCTACCTTCCACGTCTTATTATATTTTTTTTTAGCTATAATATGTCGATAGTGGGAAGCTAGGCAAAAGGGATGATGTTGTTGTAAATTTATCTAGTAGTTACTTATTTTAATTTATTTGCTTGCCAGTACATTTTCATTTCAACCTACTTTTGTTTTTTCTAATTCTATTTTTTTTCTCTTTATTTAGGGTTTTCTTTTCCTGTTCCATACATACATACATCAATCTACCATTGACAGAAACAGATAAGTTACAATGAAGGAAGACATGCAAAGGGAACAAAAACAGGGGGGGGGGGTGGGGAGTAGTATTATTATTAACCTGAGTGAAAAGAAGTAATCACCAGTTAGACAAAAAAAGGGGATGGGGCAAGGGGACAGGGACAGGGACAGGGACAGGGACAGGGGGACAGGGTGTTTGTCAAAGACTGGAGTTACACACATATTTCCTTTGCATCAACAAACATGAAAGAGAAATAGGATGATGGGAAAGAAACAAAACATGCAAAAACTTTCAATACAAAACAATCTTAACTAGTTACTAGCAAGCTTTGCTATCAGTTAATTTTCCGGACTGCTTCTAGCCATGTCATTTCCCCCCTTGTCCTTTTTTTTAAAAAAAATAAAAAAACCATCCTATCCTTGAATCAAAAACCAATCGCACTTTGTAGAAACATTCGAGAAACATCATCTTCCAAACCCAGAATGCCTTATCTAAAGCAATTCTATCTTGACACCATCCGCGAGTAGCTGGCAGAGCTAATACACAAGGCCGGGAACAGATAATCAGTTCTTAGGATCTCCACCATCGAACCTTTCAGAAGCATGGTGCGCAGATTCTTTCTGTTCGTCCTCCTTCGTAGCGCCCACATCTCCATCTTCATAGGCAAGAAGCGGGTCCCTGGCTAGTGGGTGACGGGGCGGCGGCAATTTCCACGGATCAGTGATAGGATCTATATCAAAGTAACTTCTGCGACCACCGTGCGATGGCTCGTAGCAGTAACTAGGAGCGGACCCAAAGTTTGCAAATCCTTTATCCTGGTTGGAATCGCCCAGGGTATACGATTGGAAATTGGCCAGTACGTGCCCTAGCAGAATGGTGCCTGCTTCAGCCACTCCGGCACGCTCTCCTGGACGGAGTGGTGCAATCCCGTTCTTCTTCTGGCGCGCGGCCACTTCCTGTGCAGTCTCGGTAATTTTTTGGCGTAGTTCGTCGCCTCCCCGGCGATCTTCGTTAAACCAAGCAGTGGAGTCAACTAGTCTCGAAGTCATCATATCAGGTTTCTCTACAACAGGAGTGGTATCTGTCAAGCCTGCCGGGATGGGCAATCCTGGAGGAAACCTGAACCTGGATTGGGACCGTGGAGGTCCAATTGGCTGGGGTATAGTCCGTTCAGTGAAGGCAGATGAGAATACAGGATCCACTTCCGTGTGGCTATGAGGGGAGGTATATGCCAATGGCGTCGATGTCGAAGTATTTTGAGCAGGTGGGTCCCATGGTTCTGGCCCGGTATTTGGAGTACGCTGAACTCGTGGGGTTCCAACACTTCTAGCCGGAGATAGTTCATGTTGAGGGAGACGGGAGGGAAGTGGGTGCTCCGCCGGGGCTTGTGGGGTTCTAACACTCTTAGCCATAGATAGGTCAGGCTGAGGTACCGGACGGGAGGGAAGTGGGTGATTCCCAGGGACTGGTGTATACTGATTCTTGGCGATTGCATCCTTTGCCGCGATGATCGATTCTATTCTGATATCCACTTTATCCTTTTCTTGCGAAGGTGGCCCGACACTCCTTAAGAAACTGGATCCCTCTTTTTGTTTTGCAACGTAGGCCGCATTCAGACCAGGGCGCTGAGGGGAGACGTTCGCGTTTGCTTGCGGTGTTGTTGATGCCTTCTTCATAGACACCGGAGAATGGGATGAAATTGATGTTGGGGTACAGTCAGATTTCTTCTCGGGAGACAGTTTCGTACCTGCGACACGTGTAATCACCCCCGGAACCGAGGAATGGGGAGACGGGTTAGAGTTATAAGCAGTATAACGAGTATTTGCGTTCTCATTCGCCAAGGGACGTTGCGGTGAAATGTAGTTTTGAGCCGTATGTCCTTGGGGTTGCGAGTATTGATCAGCGCCAACACTTTGAAGATACAAGGCTTCTTCTGTTGCGCCAGCGGTGCGGTAGGCAATCTGGTCTTGATTGAAAGGGTCAAACGCAGGGTCCGCCATGTATGGATTGCCATGCATAGTGCTCTGCCCTGCATTACTGTATTGAAATTCTCGCATGGCGTGCTTTTCTTCATGTTTCGTGGGACTGACATCTTCGGGACCCATGATCTGTGGACCAGCACCACGAGGAACAGAACTTGTAAAAGCCATCATCGGTGGACGATGGCCCTGGTGAGGGACATTGACTCCTGGAATTTGCTGGTAGTACGCAAAGGTATCCATGTGGCCAGTATGCCCCATTGGTTGTGGCCATTGCTGAGGAGGATGAGGTTGAACTTCATGTATGCCGACGAAATCGGACACTGGATCCATCGTTGTGACATGTCGTAGTGGATGGTTGTTTGCAGGCACGCTAGGGATAGAATAGCGGGCAGGAGGCCTGGCTATACGGTTGTTATAATTTCGGGGATCCATATCGTTGTCGTCCTCTTCAAGATCCTCAAGACACAAGGGTACCCAGGATTTTGAGCCTTTGTTTTTATTATGCGTTCGGACAGCAAACGAGCTTAGAGATATTGGTTTCGAGGACGAGGGAATGTTATCGATATCGCTTGAGTCTGAGATTGGATTTTTCGATCTCGTTGAGGAATTTGAAGGCGTTTTCGATAAACGAGAGGACGAACTGCTAGAGCTGTGGGATTTCCTACGCCCTTTGGATTTCGCGCCTTGGTCAACTGGAAGATTTGAAGCTTCAGGTTGAGCGTTCGCCGTATCCGTGGTTGGACAGTCGGCAGGCTGTGGTCTCGCGGAAGGCGCCTCTTGGTCCTCAGACGCGTCCAAGGCGGGCGTAGGGGGAGTGGCAGCTGGAGTTATCACCGCATCGAGAGACAGCGAGCTTGCTGGTGATATCTCAGTGGAGTGGACATGGGGGGGGTTGTTGATGTTGATATAAGGAGACTGTTGCCGTGTGGTCTGGCCATCACAACACACTGGCTGGGATACCTCTTCACCGCACTCCATTGTTGCCATGGTCTGTTGCGGTTTGTCTGGCAGGGCAGATGTAGGATTCTTATCCATAGATGTAGTGGTTGGGCTTGTCATGGCGGGTGTGTCTATCTTATTGTTGGGAACAGTTCTGTGGCCATTAACAGGGACATCCTCCAGCACCTGTTCAAGCTCTGGAGCCAGAAGTCCAACTGGAGCTCTGCCAGGAACAAGACTACCAATGCTGGCAACTGGTTTCTTCTTGCGGCTTCGGGATCCTAAGGGTGTGAGATATCAAATCAGTTCAGTTCGCAAGCATGGAGAAAGGAGAGGTTATGAAAGGAGGTGGGCAAAGACGCACTTCGGCGGGGACAAAGGGATTCCATCCTGGCATGGCCCTATATATAGACGCCTGTCTAGGTGAATGGAAAAGCAAACTCCCGGTATTTAGACATTCAAAGGCGAGATGTCCAAGATGTTCAGTTGTCTTCCACCAGGCGCGCGAGGTGTGTTTGCGGCTCAACAAGCAGGGGAAGGAAGCCTCTAGCAACCAGCCACTGCCAACCACAAGACAACATCTTGAGTGCCAGAGACAAGGCTTCCCTTGATATTGCGGCACACGTCCAGCTCTTACAAAGTCCGTATATAGGACACACGATGGTAAAAGCAAGACCCATTTTAGGTATATTCTCCTAAAATGAGTTCATTACAGAATAAGATGTCCCTATAGCGAGAAACACCAGACCAAAGTAGGAATATAGGGAAACAGAGAGCCAAAAAGAGCACATGGCCCTGTAAGCAGGGGTACATTATGTCTGTACCTTTGTACAAAATTTGACGGCTCTATGCTCGCAAGAAGGAAAAAAGGGAAACAAGCCACTTTCAAATAGAAACATTTCCAAGGTCGAAATACGCTTGGCTTTGTCAAACCAACGCTTCCGCGCTAATGGGACCTGGAGGCAAGGGGATGAATGAGGCACTGAGGCTTTGAGCATGGATTTCTCAACTTGCACGTCGCCCCAGAGTATCGATTCGTGGCACCGCGTTTTCATGTGAAAGGATGTGTGAAGGTACCAACCCCTGCAACATAGTGGCCTCTGGTACTTGACAGAGCAAATCGGTAACCGCAGTAGGAAAGTACAGAGTCAAAACTTCTATGCCAAACGGGTATAGTTGCGGACATTGTCAAAACAAAAAAACCAAAGGCCTTCTCTGGAATCTAACTCTGTGATACTAGAATTGGTCCGACAGGAAATGAAAAAGGAACACCGCCCACCTAGATGCCGAAGACCGTAGGAATTTTATCTTCAGACACCAACGTGATGCTCCTCACAAGCTCCACAATCTTCGCATTCAGCGGGCACTCAATCCCATATTGTGCCGCCTGGGCAACAATATACCCGTTGATATAGTCGATTTCCGTTTTCCGGCCCGCAAGCACGTCCTGACGCATCGAGCTGATGTTTTTCGCAGTTTTGGCCCCAACATCAAACACGACTGTGGTCAGGTTTGTGGCTGAAAATCTAGCTTGGGCAGCTGCCCGCTCAGCAGAGGTGGCATTGCTCGCTGCTTGTCTAGATGCTATAATAGCACAAATCACCCCCGATAGTTCCGATATGAGAGCTCGAATGAGCTTGCAGATCTGTTCGCTCTGGAACAGTTGCCCGTTGAAACAGTCGAAGATCACTGTTAACGGGTTAATGACGGCGTTGACTGTGAGTTTTTGAAGTTGGATTTGCAGCAGTTCTGTAGGGGATACTAGGGATGCAGCAAGGTCGGGGGCGTCTAGAATTTGCCGTACGAGGAATGCCGTCTGTTCTTCTTGCTGTGGGGTCTGCGCAGTAGATGAAGAATCCAGGACGGGGCCTAGGACGGTGTTTGCAAACCCAGCATGAACCGAGGAGAACTTGGAGGTGGCGTAGACGCCATGATTGACGATGCCGGCGAGGTAGTTTGGCCTATGAGATGGATGGTTGAATAGAGCCGAATTCACCTCATCGATAGTTCCTAGGTAAATCCATGAGTAACTCGTATTTCCCAATCATTTTTGAACGAAATCAAACACATACCAATGCCATTCTGTAGAAATAGCAGTGTCGAAGATGGGATTAGGCGGTCCTTAAAGGGCTTCAATGCATCGACTGTGGTATAGGATTTCGTGGCTACAACGAGATTTTCAATGATAGAGCCTTGTTGCTGTCCATCGGGAGAGACGGATTCATAATTAAATCCGTTTTGCCGGTCAGGTATGCCGTCCCTTACGATCTCTATGCATTGGCCGGCTTTGGCCCATTCAGCGGCGAGAGTTGGACGATGGAAAAGGAGCGTGATGGGCGTCTTCGGATGGCTTTTACGGATCGAGTGGGCAACGAGTTTTCCCAGATTCCCAATGCCGAGGACGTGGATGTGTTGCGATGAAGACATTATATTATTATTGGGAGGTTGAGAGGATATGATGCTAAAACGCGAGAAAGACGCGGGGGGATTTAGTCAAATATTTTAGCGACTCGAGTTAAATATTGGACAGTCAACTTTATTAACCTTTTCTCTACACCTTTACCCAGCAGCAGCGGAAACTCTCAAGCATGGCATTATGGCATCTCTGGTCTCTTTGTATTTATGTCGTGCTACGTAGCACATATATCCGCCTAGTTATTATACCAAGCCAGGTCGAGGCGCGACACGATGCTTGACTTGCTCTCCTCCGTCACACTCGACCGCATCGGCCTATTTAACCTACGCAAATACAGAGCAATTATTTAATCATCCGCCTCCCGCGCGCTTTTCGAGCACGGAGATTTGATGGGAGAAATTGGCGGCCTTCCGAGCCCATCGAGCATAGCGCTTTGCACCCGATAAATATGCGCAACAACCAGTGGGGGTTGATGCGCAAAGCACCCCCGAATCCCCGACATGATAATAATACAGCACGAATCATGATTTGATCCTCTCCCCGGTAGCTGATCCTGTGCCGGCATGATCTTATCGTTCCCGTCTAACCCCAAAAACCAAGCATGGCCAATGCCAGGGTGCCACAGACAAGACAGCGACTGCATTGTGCAGAGACCTTACCACGTCCACATCCCTCTACTCAAAAAATCCGCGAACCCTGAGAACGCTAATAGTTGAATACTCAGACATCCACCAAATACTGGTCCATTACCATCTTCCATTGCTTTTTTGAACTCCATGTTCATGTTTGTTGATTTGCATAACTAATTATGCCATCTAACATAATTTGTGCTTTTGTGCACATATTGTGTTTTGGAGGGTAAGCTGGTGAAAAGAAAAGAAAATACCGGGATGACGAGCAAGCGAGCTCTTCATATCAGGTTTACCTATTGTCTTGACGCATTTTCATTGTTCCCGGAAACGGGGAGAGGTTTGCGAAGAAGAAAGAAGTAAAAGAAGGTTGAAAAACAACCTAACCTGGGTCCAACAGCATTGTTTCATTCTCATGTCAAAGAAACAACAGGAATATTCCGTTTTATGAAACATCAGGAAGACAAAAATTCCACGATGGTAGGCACCCTTTCTATTAACTATCTCCCTCCTTTCTAGAAATCATACAGCTACAGCATATTTTGACATGGTTTTCAGGGGCGACTCCAATATCGACGCCACCAGTTTATTTAACCACTTTCCCCCCAAATATAGGTACCAACAGTTAGATATATTTCATGAAACCATACCATGGGAGGTTCCTGTAAGCCCTTCAGGCGCTTCTCAGGAATGAAACGAGACAAGGAAATCTCCACCTTACATCGCATATATCAACAGCCCAGAATGTTTACCTTCACGATGGTTTCTAACACTACCCACCTTCTACAAACCCCCCTTACGCCCTCGACCTTTTCCGGTTACCATTTCTTTCTGAATCATGACAACATCAAAGGCGACAAGCGAAACCCTCCACAACGATACCTTAACTATAACTAGTCCACAAAGCGACAACCAACATGAATATCCACGAAGCGCCATCACCATCAACCGCGCTACGCGCCACTCCTCCCACCCAGAAACGGCCATCGAACAGTTTAACCGCGAGTTTGGGATCTCCAAGCACAGCCATTTCCGAGCCGCCTTATCAAACTACATTATTGCACACGGCCAATCCAGGCATCAACTCCTCGTCGAATGCGGTTTATACGCTCTCAAGCTATCCCGTGGGTTCAAGAAACGACTACTACCTAATATTAATTTCCCAACTTCAAAAAAGCCCGGGAGAACTGTGGCGGTGGGTGTGGATGTCGACAAGACGTTGGCTGAGAATGCGCAACGGATTTCGAGAAGATCGATAGTATCGCCCTATCAATATCAAGAGCACCCCATGGTTACAACAAAGACAGCGGAAACTCTTGCTTCCAGACAACAGAATGAAACCATACTACCCCGGGGCGGCAAATATGAGCTACATACATGTACCATCCAACTCGCATCCGATGGAAAGACAGTAACGAAGAAGAAACCCGCGAATAATACAGTCCCAGTACTCACTATCGTTCGCGCCGTGGCCGTGACGGACGACGGGCCGAAAAAAAATGACACTTCCTCCTCTAAAGATAACCCCAAGGACCGCTCAGATTTATCCGGAAAATCTCGTCCTCCAGCACGTTCCTCTACGCACAGAGAGACGACAGGGGGGAGGGGGAAGGGGAGGAGGAGGAAGTACCCTCGAAAGGGAAGACTGCGCAGCTTCGAGGCGTCCAGGAATGCTATCGAACGGATCGCGCAGGAGGAGGAAATGGAGAGTGTTGAGGAAGAAGGCAGTATTAAAGCTAAGCTTGCGCCTGCTTTTTATCGGAAGAGGGGGTATAAACCTTCCCCCTTGAAATACCCCTGATGATTCAAATTAGATTCTGAGAACTCAAAATTTAGTGAACCAAACTGATATCATAATTGACCACATATGTTATCTTTCTTATCCATGAAGAAGTACACTGAAACATAAATCAAAAAAAAAAGGAGAGTTAAAAATCATTCCGCCACAATTATTTCATTCAAATGGTAAAAACTATCCCGCACGAAAAAATTTCATAATAAAAATACACCACCCATAATCGGGGGAAACAAAAACAATTAATTTATACAGCCCCAGATCCATACACCTTCAACGAATCACCCGTTTTCACGCTATGTCGCCGTTCACGATCATGTGTATGGTCCCCATGTGCGATATCCGGAGCACCGATATGCTTGCTCATCACACTCGGGGGCACCTGAGCTGCATCCGTGGGGTCTTTGCGATGGGCGCGTCCGGAGCTAGGGAGAGGCGCGAAGGAAAAATGACGAATAAGAAAATGTCGTTTGGCAATTTAACGCGGGGGGGAATTTATATGGCGGTATAGATAGGAAGGAAAGGAGGAAAATCCGTGATATTCGCGATTATGGTGCGAAAGGCCAGCAAGACAAGACAAGGCGGGTTTTCACCTACTTGGTGGTTGCGTTGCCGCCGACTGTGCGGCTGCCGTCGAGGTCGGAGTCGACCCTGTTGTGGGGATTGTTGTTAGCTACTATACAACCTGTTGCGAATTGAGGAGAAAATTGCATTTGCTTACCTAGGATCCAACTTATTCGCTAAATTTGAGTCATGAGGGCCAGCAGTACGGCTGGCCATTCCTGATCCAACGGTTGAACCAGCACCTACACCACTCGTTGACGGATGTGTATACCTACCGAGCCTGGTATCAGCGATTGATTCGATGAATTTGGGGTTTGGATTCACTCACCCCGAGCCAGCGGAGCCATGCTGCTGCGATCCCTTATGTGGGAAGGGATTATCGCTCGGTCCGCCCATACCAGTGCCAGCAGCACCTCCAGCAGTAGGGGCAAAGTGGCCGCCATGAGGAGGAACGCCTCCTAGAGCGGAGCCGCGGAAGGGAGCATTGCCTCCATTGGGGTCAATTTCACCTGAATTATACTGGGAGCCCACGCCTCCAGTAGTGCCTATATAGCCAGTGGTTCCATGACTGCCGGTCGTGCGGGGATCAAGTTTGTTGGCGAAGTTAGACGAATGTTGTGGCCCTGTGTTGCTGTCATAGGTATCACCAACGGTGGTGGTATGAGAGCCAGATGTCGCTGCGCCATGGGGGGCACCAAGGCCTTGGCTATTGACTCTGGGATCGAGTTTGTTCGCGACGTTAGAGGAGTGTTGGGGTCCAGTACCAGCGCCACCCGTAGCCATGCTTCCTTGAGAGGGCCCCGTAGCGTGTGTTCCGTGGCCTTGTTCGAATGTTAGCGACTTGAGATGAAGAAAATAGCTCAGAAGAACATACCATATCCGGAAGATTCAGGGTGAGTCGAGGTGGAATGGGATGAATGCCCGGTGACGGCGTCCTTGACTTTATGGAGAACGTTCGACATGGTTAACGACGGTTGATTTCAAGCCTTAGTTAAGAATGGATAGTTTCAATTGAACTTCGATTGAGATGTATGCAAGTAGAAAGTTTTTCGGTTCTGTATGATAAAATTGGAAAAGTCAATCTCCAGGGGCATCCATCCATCTTAAATACCCCAGAGCCGAACTTTTGGCTCTAGCACGCCTGCCTACACAAACAACAGAGGTCGTCATATTGATATAGACCTTGCAGCTATCCTGTAGAAATTCAAGGTAAATATGGCACAAAGTGGGTCGAGTGCGGTAACGATGACGGCGGTTGAGACTGGGAGCCAATATTTTGTTGGCTTGGGGGGCTTGCGTGTGGCGGAAGTAAACTGGATGTGTGCGGGGAACCAGGATACTGCCTGATTGCGTAGTATCAAGTCCCTGATATTTTCCATTCGTTCAAGGACGATAGGCTGGGAAGTATCAATAAAACCTGCAAAGTAAATCTGATATGGTGAGGTCTAAAATAAGTTTTGGTCTGACGTCACATGTGGAGGAGCTGCTGCCAAGACATTGTCGCCTTAGTCATGCAATCGGGGCTGGCGCTCACCAGACCACCCAATTCGGAAGGAGCAATGGCTGATCTCCATCAATCATTCAGTCCATCGTCGCGCTGTGGACGTGGGTTGCAATGATGGATTTGCAATGCACTTTGAGGAGTAAAGGAGCTCCCCCAAAAAGCACTCACACTAGGACTTATTTTCATCCATCCGGTATTCACGGATAAAGGAAGGAAAGATACTCCGTAGTATGAACCTCGTGTTTCTCAACTTGCCTTTAGATAGGTAAGACAGAGGAGAAACAAGTTCTTCGCTCATCGACACGTCGAGATCCAGAGACCTATCCTTCTTCCCCAGGACCCAAACCAGCTAGATGCCCTTACCAGAGCCGTTAGCATATAGGGATAGGAGGCAAACACTCAAGAACCTAAGGCCCTGTTCAGTGAAAAAACTGTTTCTGTTTATCCCCCATCATACTAGAGTGGAGTAGTATTTTTACAAACAGAGCTAAGGCCGTGTTCAGTGCAGCCCAATTTTTGACAAAACATGGGAAGCTTCCCAGAAATTGGAAGATGCTTGGCAAAAAAATGCATAATTCTTCATAATTCTGCTGATATAATCAATAAAATACACTAAATTACAGTAATTTTGTAATTCTCAGTATGCACTAAATTAGTGTGTATTAGTATAAGAAGTGAGAAGACTAAACCTAATTAGATAAGGTTCCTTCTCTGGAGTTGTTAATTTTCTACATCTAAAAGATGCTGCCTCCAAGCAGCATCTTTTAGCTGAAGATTTCTGACTTTTTAACTTTTTAACTATTTTTTAGCTTTTTGTATGTAAAAATACTGATCCACTTTTATACCTCTCAGATGGGAAGGTAAGCTCTCTGTACTGAACACAGCCTAAAACATGCAGATCTTGAAGAATTAGTGGAAGAACTTCAGAAATCATAATCAAGGCCCTGTTCAGTGAAAAAACTATTTCTGTTTATTCCCCATCATACTAGAGTGGAGTAGTATTTTTACAAACAGAGCTAAAACATGCAGATCTTGAAGAATTAGTGGAAGAACTTCAGAAATCACAATTAAATCAGAGCTGAGAGTCTGATTTCTGTAGATAGATTTTCTGTTATTAAAAGTGAGCCTACCTTTCCTAGTTAAGCTATAGTCTCTCCCAATTCTCACTAATTATATACTAAGTGGGTTAAAAACATACTAATTTAGTCTATACTAAGCAGTATCAAAAAACAGTATTTTATTGTATTTTATTGATTATATCAGCAAAATTATGTAGAATTATGCAAATATTTGCCAAGAAGTGTGTCTGGGAGAAACAAAAAGGAAGAACCAGCTTCGCACTGAACAGGGCCTAAGTGTAGGCCATAGGCCACCTCTGATCTCCCAATCAGGCTTAGTGTAAACATGTGGTCACACAGTAGATAGATCTCTCACTAGCTAGGCAATACAAGAGTCTTCAGCCTTCCCACAGGTTATAGCCTGGTATACATTTTTTCATTCAAAAACACTGCAAAAATGACTGGAAGGTTCATACAACCTGGATATCTCTTATATTTCACTATTTGATATTCAATACTGCAAAATTCGCATGTCCTTATGCCTCAAATTGCATGAGAAAATTTTTTCAGAGGAATTTTCACCCAAATTGGCCTCTTTACCCCTAACCTATTTTTTGGAGACTACACCATTAATCAGCCCAATTAAGTGTCATAAAGATGCATGGCATGCCTGGTGACCTCCCTATTACCCCCCAAATGGATGCTATGGCTTGGCCCACCCCCAACAGGGTGGCTCTTGCTGGTATGACTCTGTTACAGACCAGACAACAGCCTGTCAACTACCCTGATATTGATCCCAATGAGGGAGATGATAGCTCAGAATCTTTTATAACCTATGAAGCTTGCAATATATATGAACAGCAATGCACAATGCAGAATGAAGAGGTGGAGACTGTTCATAATAGTATGCCCACCTCTGCCTACAATCCTATGGGAGACCCCAACAGGCCAGTTACAATGACTGAAGGGGCACTGAGAGACTTGATGGCACAGGTCCTCAGTTCTGTGAGAGAGATGACACACCAACAACTAGTCTGTCAACTGACCTCCACAGCTGACATCTTGCATACTGAGGTGTGTGAATATCAAAAAGAAATAGACTCTACTATTACTATAAAGAAGATCATCACATTTGATGGCTCTAACTACAATGTGTGGCAGAACAGCATATTAGGTGATACTGAGGTGATTGGAGGATCTGACATTCTACTCAACTATGAGGTGGTCCCCCCTGAAGGAACCTGATATGAGAGGGCCAAATAGTCCATAAAATCAAAAATGCTATATTGCTGTATCCTATCTAGCCTGTGCAGGAACATATGTGAAGTCATTGGAGACTTAGAACCCAATAATGCCACCACAGTCTGGGATATGATCAACACTAAATATGTAGTCTCTCTAGTAGAGGAATGTATGAACATTGTTAAGGAGCTTGCAGGCCTGTTCATTAAGAACACTGACTACATGCCTTATCAATGTTGATTTTACTATCTTACAGCTCACTATAGAGTGTTGTCCTGTGATCCAGAAGACATCTATTATGACCTTTTCCTTCTAGGCCTCAGGGATTTCCAGAAAGCATTCATTAAGTTGCATTTGGATGATTTCTATGCTAGTGGCCAGGATGAGATTATCAATATCAATATAGATGACCTCATGAAATAATTGTCTAATCAGGCTAAAAAGAAATCTACAGCCCTGAGAACATGGAATCCTGGTGCAAACTCTATGAACCCCCTGACTGATAATTTGGACAACAAGCAGACCTGCTCCTATTGTAAGAACATTGATCACACTGATAAACAGTACTAGCACCTGCACCCTGAATGTAAGCCTGATTGGCTTAAGAAGATTGAAAAACAGGGTGGGGACAAGGGCAAAGATAGGTGCAGGAAGGGTAAAGGTGGTTCTGGTGATACAAAAACTAATGAATCTATAGATGACAAGGATTTAATGATGGATCAACTATCTGCAAACACTATCATAGTTCATAAACTATGGGGAGATGCACTCTTGGCAACCCTGCAAAACACTACAGCCCTTAAGCTGTGGTTATTGGATACAGGAGCTAGCCTAAATATAACTGGCAAACATTTTTCTCTTATAAAGGCTCAACCCTATACAGGCAAACTAACAGTCAACTCTGCTACAGGCAGGGAAGGGCATGTTAAAGAGACAGGGTGCTTGGTTCTTGAGGTTGAGAGTGGTGATGTTGTCATATGGGATGTTCACTACATTCCTGAACTAACAGTTAACTTACTGTCCTTTGTGGCTCTGGAGGATTAAGGGTATAGATTCACCCTCTCCAACACCAACCCTGTGTACTTTATTTGCAGGTCTCTGAATGGCATTATTTTTCATGTGGTTTGGACCCCTAGTAAGAGCTTATATGAAATAGTTAAATGTGAATATGAATGGGATCTTAATAGTATTGATAGAGTGGTGAACTTCATGGTGAAATCATATGATTATGGAACATCAGATTTGGCCTGAAAAATTGGACTTCTACTAGTGACCACCACTACCATCACACCCCTGAAAATGTTTGATGAAACTAAACCTGCAGATACAGGCCCTGACCCTGTTAGTAAAACTCTCACTGAGTAGCATTGGGACCTTGGCCATGTCCATGCAGATGCTATTATTGTGATGTCAAAAGATCTGAAATTCAGTGTTAAAATTAATGGCCTGAAAATGGGACTTTTCTGCAAAAAATGTGTTGAAGCTGGTATGACTTGCCATTACTTGTAAAAACCCATGCTACAGTCTCTATGACTGATTGAAAAGATCCATATTGATCTTGCAGGGAGAGGTAGAACATTAGAAGATCTATCTGACTACCCCCTGGAGTCTCATAAAGGGATCAAATATTAAATGTTAATTACATGTGATGCTACCCACATGAGGTGGGTGTATTTCTTGAAGTCAAAAGATAGAGCTATTGAATTCTTTGCCCTCTGACTCAAATTCATGAGGAATCTTGGGTATGGATCTCCCACATTCATATGAACAGATATTGATGGCATTTTTCAGTCTGTGAAAATGGATAAGATTATAACTAAATATGGTATCAAATGAGAACTGACTACCCCTCAATCTCCTTATCAAGATGGTGTCTCTGAATGCAGCATTTAAATGATAATGCAGTGTGTGAGAGCAGTTCTATTTACAAGTAGTCTACCCAAGAAATTCTGGGCAGATATTATGGATATAGTTGTTGTGATAACTAATAACACCCCTATATCTATGGTTCTGTACAATAGTGTATTCTGGCTGCAGACAGCAGATTCTATAACCCCTAGTTCCTATATGATATTATGGTGCACACTCACAAACCTGCTACCCCAGATGAAACATTTTCATTAAATTGGAACTGAGGTCTACACTCACCTGCACAGCTTGCAGAAGCCTGCAGATAAGTTGTCCCTCCATACAGGGTTATACAGACTAATTGGATTTAATGGGATGTCAATTTTTTGGCTTTGAGATCCTGAGTCTGATAAAATACTTCATATGTCAGACATTCAATTTGTGCCACTGAAGCTGAATCCTGAATGTACTGATGGCCTGAAAACTGATGTCTGAAGCCTCAAGGCACCCAATGTCAATACAACTAATATAGTAGAGGATGAGGAACCCCCTAAAGATGGCAAGTGGTTCTACCCTGCTAGTGCCTATGCAGTTTACACCCCTTCACCTGATACAGGCACTCTCCCTAAATCATATAAGGATGCCATATTGTGGCCAGGAGGGGTGGGAGAATACTGGCAAAGATCAATGCAACATGAGATAACTGACCTAGAATGGTAGAACATGTGGCATCTAGTCCCCTAGTCTGACATACCCACTGGGGAACCAGTAGCCCCCAGCCACTAGGTGTTTATTGAAAAAGATTGACCAACCAATCTGAATGCAGATCTCAATGGCATCCTATGGAAGTCCTGCTGAGTAGTCTGCAGGAACTGGCTTAAGAAGGGTAGTAGGGTGGAGACCTATATGCCCATAATAACTGACATCATGAACCACTTATTATTCACTATGGTAGCACAATGCAGGTAGATGCTTCAGCAGGTAGACATCATACTAGCCTACCTACATGGATGTCTGGGTAAAATCATTTATATGAGACAACCTTTCAGCTTTGAATTGGGCACTCTAAAAACACTTGTCTGCACCATAGGGGGTAGTCTCTATGGGTTGGATCTAGCTGCAAGAATCTGGTATGATTTTCTGATGGCCCTCCTCATAAGGATAGGATTCATTATGAGTTCATACAACCCAGGTCTATGGCAACATGCCATCAAATCTTACCTCTACATGACTATCTACATTGATGATTTGAATATAACATCTGAAGATCCCACAAACACTGATTGGCTAGTGCATGAATTGAATGAGCATCTTGAGATCAAAGACCTGCATAAACCAGAGAAATATTTGAGCATGGAAGTGAGCTACATACCTGAGGGGATTAAATTGACCCATCAACACTATGTCAACCATTTAGTAGAGGATTTCTATATGGAAGACATCATCATCATGTGTATGCTTATGGAGGAGTCTCTTAGATTCAACAATTCCCCCATTTCAGAGGGTGAAGGTGGTTTTACAAAGCAACATTACCAACAGGGTGTGGGCTGCATCCAGTATCTTACAGTCAAAACTCAGCCCAATATTGTGTGTGCAGCCTCATTACTTGGCCAGTGTAGTGCTAACCTAACACTGAAATTGTGGAAGGCATTATTACACATCATCTGATATTTGAAAGAAACACCTAATATAGGCCTCTTTTATGAGCATCTCAACAGCTCAATTTCTGACTTCTCAAATGATGCCTACCTCCCAATTGGATATATAGATTCCAATTGGGCAGGTGTTTTAAATAGCAATCAAAAATCTATGTCCAGCTACATATTCAAGCTTGCAGGCACCCCAATATCATGGTAGTCCACCAAACAGGCCTGTGTATCACTTAGCTCAAACAAAGCTGAATACATTGCACTCAGTGAGGCAGTTCACAAGGCAACATGGATCCAGAATCTCATGTTAGAGATCAGATTTATAACTACATCCCCTATACAGGTTCTTATGGACAACAAAGGAGCAATAGACCTCACCCAAGTTGCCACAATTACAGCCTGTAGCAAGCATATAGATACATGTTTTCATTACTCACAATCTCAGTTGAAGAATGGTGTTATATCATTGGAATATGTCCCTACAGCTGAAATGGCAGCCAATGGTTTGATGAAGCCTCTGAGTATAGTTGTATTTAACCATTTCATGAAATTGCTAGGGCTTTCTGGTAGAAAAGGAGGAAAATAGCAAGTCTTTGTATGTATCTAGGGTTTTTCCACTGATTAGCAGTGTTTTTGTGAGATCTACGTGTTTCGCACAGCTCCGCTCGAGGGGGGGTGTAGGCTGTAGGCCGCCTCTGATCTCCCGATCGGGCTTAGTGCGAACACGTGGTCACACAGTAGATAGATCTCTCGCTAGCTAGGCAATACGAGAGTCTTCAGCCTTCCCACACTAAGAACCTGATGTGAGCCGAGGTAATATAAATGAGACGGAACATGTTAACTGGAAGCACCTGGTTCTGTTCTTTGCAACACGTCGAGGAGCGAGCCGAGTTAGTGATTGATATTCACACTTCTCAGTAGGCACCACTAAGTTCCATTGAGAGAAAGTCGCAGTGGACAAAAGTGCACTTCATATTCTGATATAGCGAAAGTTAACGGTGCATCCTCTTTTAACCCAATGTTCTCAAGTGACATGTCTCCTTGCTCATTCGAGGCCTTTTTCGGGAAAACAGTGTGCCCAACTGCGCAGATACAACTGGATATTACTCAAGGGGTGATCCATAACTCAGTGGAAAGGGTGGCTTTCACAACCGTTAAGAGACGCGCAAACAGGCTACCGGCACGAATTGGACAAATCCCAAGAGTCGAAAGCAGCCGATTGTCATCCTGTGTTATTGATCCAAGCCTTCATCGTAGTATCAGCGAGAGGGAAGAAGCGATGGCGCGTCTTCCTATTGCAACGCGCGCTATGGACGATCGATCACCGAACGCGCAAGTGTCCAAGCATTCATTATAATTATAGCAGACAAGGCTCCATGAAACATATAATCTGGTGATTCCCTCGCTCAGCAGTGGCTCAACGCAAGGAGTGGAACAAAAAGCGACGCGGCGAAGGAATATTTGGAGACGACGAGGGCCAGCCAATCAGCGGGCCGTGGCTGTGCTGGGTCCCTGCGCGGCCGAGCGGCTGTCATGTGACTGCTGGCGTTCTCCTGGAACCGATGATGCTGCCCAAACCTACTTCGAACCTCATCCCTCCGCACCGATGTTGATGTGATCTCCTTCTATGCTCCTGTGTTCTCCTGCTGCATTGTTTGAACGACCAGTTGCCACTATCTTTGCTTTCTACTGGTCTAGCTCTGGCTATCTCGATGAGTGGCCGCTTGGCCGTGATACGCCCGGGTAGATAGGTCATTGAACCTTTACTTCACGACCCTCGCCATCCGCCCACCATGCGTCCCCCACGCCTCATCCTTCTGCTGGCCTGCTTTATTTTCCTCCCAATTCTTCTCACGACTCTCTCACTGCTTTCTGCCCACACCCATCGCGCCACGACCTCCCAATCCCCGGTTTCAGGCGGAGGAGTTGGGCGCCTCAAAGCCCTCTTCTCGTTCCATGCCCCTTCCTCGCTTTTTCCGCCGTCGGCGATGATAAGTCTCACCGATGATAATTCAACATTCTTCCTGGCTCGACCTGCCGCGTTTGGGCCCGTCCTACCTTCTCACGGATTGAGTGGCCAGCTTTGGATTGGGAGCGGATTCGGCGACGATGCGCTTCGGAAAGGAGGGATAAGCACTGGGGCAGAGGGCGAACTAGGCTGCTCTGATGTTCCGGGATGGGAGGACAGTGATAAAAGCCAAAATAAAGAGGCTGGAACTGGGAGGGGAAATGATAAACTCCCTGCTGGCATTAAATCGAAAGCAGCCTCTGATCCTCATGTGGAAGCGCTTCACAGACGCGGCGACGAGCATTTGGATACCCCCCGAGTTGGCGGTAAAGGAAACACGCCATCTGAAGATGACGGAACAGATGATCATTTGCACCATCCCCTCCCGGAGTCCCCAGATTTCCCGAACACAGATCGTCCCTCAGATAGAGCCAAGCAACAGGCCCACGCTGATATCCAGTCATTGCAAGAGAGCGCGGAAATCAAGGGCAAAGTTGTTCTGTTAAGCAGAGGCGGCTGTGGGTTTTTGGAGAAAGTCAAATGGGCCCAACGAAGAGGCGGCGTCGCCTTGATAGTTGGCGATGATACAAGAGGCGGTGGATTGGTGACTATGTATGCCCGTGGAGACACGTCTAATGTGACGATTCCCGCCTTGTTTACTTCTCACACTACGGCGCATCTTCTTTCTTCGCTTATCCCCCCTGAGTCAGCATTAGAGCCTGGCTCTCCAGACGATGCGTCGAAAATCACCTTGGGCGATAAGTCAGACAAGAACTCGAAGAAAGGGAAATCCGCCACCACTACAAAGGCTGCTTCGAAACCAACCGCAACCGCCAGCGTAAAGTCTGGTGATAGGACTAATAAGGGATTTTTCCATTCCCTATTTTCCCTCATCGGAATTTGGCGTGACAATGCCTACACTTGGCATCTTCAGGAAGATAGCAGACGCCCTCCCAGTAGTGGAAACATCGATTGGGTCATGCTTGATGAATTCGATGATGAGACCCCCGCTAACCCCAAAAAACCCGTACAAGCGAACAAGAAAGAAAGTGGGCCTGGGGCTTTGCCCACCCCTCCTAATTCCGAATCCCACCAAGGAAGTAATGATGACTTCGTCATTGGGGTACAGGATTGGCGGGATCCCGATCTCGTCCCGGCAGGCAAAATAGATAACCCTGCAAAGCCAGCCTCAACCCCAAGTCCCGCCGGCTCCAAGCCACAAGATGATAGCCCGGGACATGGGGATAGCAATTTTGGATCTGGAGGCGGCCTGAAAGGGGGAAGCATCACCCCTGGTAGTGGTGAATACGCAAGCCAGGACAAATCGAATAAGGGATATAGCATTTCCGATTCATCCAGCTCTCAATCTGCGAACTCGAAGCAAGATTCGCATTGGTGGTCAGGTTCTTTTGGCTGGGGTGGAGGAAGGGATGGCGATGAATTGTCACACGTGCCTGAAACCAAGAGCAGTGCGCCAGACGATAAAAAGACGAAAGAACCTCCAGCCCCGGCACAGAAGGCATCCTCGAAAGAAGACGGCAAGCGTCCTGACCACGAGGGGCTTTGGGTTACCCTGACACCGACGAGCATGTCTACCAGTCCTTTCTTTGATACCCTTTTAGTTTTGGTCGTCAGCCCTCTAATAACTCTTACGGTTGTTTATGCACTGCTCCTACTCCGATCTCGGATTCGACGACGACGCTGGCGGGCTCCAAAAGCTGTGGTTGACCGACTCCCGGTTAGAACATATCACACAATGACCACCAGATCCTCGTCCTCAAATAGCCCTCAGAATGCCCCAAGTCCGGAATCAACTTCTCCAACTTCTCCTCTCCTCTCTCAATCCCGCCCGCGGTCGCCACGCCCTCGACAGCGTTCCCAGACTACCTCTGGCGTTGTAGCAACATCGTCGCATGATAATGTGAACGACCAGCAATCGAACAATGGTGAAAAATCTAGCGGTTCAACCTTGTGGCGTCGAAGATATACCGGCAGACAAGTGGAGTGTGTTGTGTGCCTTGAAGAGTATATTGATGGACAAAGTAGGGTAATGAGCCTACCTTGTGGCCATGAATTCCACGCAGAGTGCATGTGAGTAATTCAACAGCTTGGTATTGTTGGGCTTGTTCTTAATTGCTAATTTATTCCAGCACACCATGGCTTACTACACGTCGACGTACTTGCCCGATATGCAAAGGCGACGTGGTCCGCTCAATGGGCCAAAGATCGTCCAGTGCTCATCGTGCAGAACGCCCGGAGCGGATGTCTGACGATATCCAAGCGCGCATCGCTGAAACACGAAATGATTCTCCCTCCGCTGCCGCTCCCCTCCCCGACACCCCTGACGAGCTAGATTCCGACCTAGAGCGGGGAGACAGTTCGACCTCTCTACTCAACAGCTCCGAAAGCTCGTCTTCGCAATCCAATTGGAGAAATCTGGCGTCCTTGAGCCTTTCTGCCTTGAGCGGTGATTCAATGTGGCACCAATCGAGACCCACACGATCCGATCGGAACCGCTGATGCCAACCCCACATTCTAATACCATCTTTCCTTCCCGTGGAGTCACCTCCTTCTCTCTCACTTTGCAGTCTTCTCTTTTCTTTTGTATTGTTGGTTTAGCGAATATGGGATTTCATTCACCAATGGTGTGCGTTCGGAGTCCAGGTTTCTGTTTCTTACACTCAAAACTTACTGCATTTGTTTTATCAAAGGAATGCAAGATGAGCGCAGAGAATGGATAGCATTTATTGTTTTAGCCACTTATAGGGTGCCGTGGTGCTTTTCAATCGGGCTGAGCTAAGCTGTGCTAGACATGATCGATTGCCCATCCCATCCCGTGTCAAAATCGTTATTCAACCATATATTCTCCTAACTATTAATTTTTGGCGCCGACAAAGCCGTGTGGATAGATGTATGATGTCCAGCTCCAGTATTTTCCTGTTTAATCAATGTATATATATACTTCTCCGATTCTTCGTCTGTATATTTCCCCTATCGGTGGTGTGATGGATTAGCACCAGTAGAGTGCGTGTGCAGTGACTTTATCACATGACGTCATCAAAGCATCTTAGCTTCCAAAACCAAGAAACCTTCACGAAACAACCTCGAAGCTCAGTTCGATCAAGTATAAATCCTCCGCGCAGTCTTGACTTGTGTACCCAAGACATTTAGGAATTGCTATACGAATACAATCCTGCTGGAAATCCAAACCCAATTTAGCAAAATCACTAACAACCCAGCATCCAGCCCACCATGACAGACAGGATCAAGGCTATCCTCATCCAAGAGGTCAAGGACCTCAAAACACTCCTCCACGAAGCAGCAAGATCAGGTGCCTATATCTACCCCTTCAAGGTAATACTCTGCCTCCATTTTAAACTCCTAGATTCCACCCAAAACCCCAGAAAACCGCCCCTCCCCATACCACCACCCAGCTAACCCGTACCCAGGGAATCGTCTACTTCCTCACCCACCGCAGCCTCTGGCGACCCCTCATGACAAAAATCAGCCCCACAATCTCCCTCGGCCTCCTCGTAACAGGCACAATGTTCTTCTTCACCTACGTGCCCCAAGTGGCTCTTCTAGCCTTCACCAGCGGCCCCTTAGCCCCCTTCTCCGCCATCCTCCTCGTCCTCAGCGAGAGCTCGACAATCACAAACTACATCTCGCGCGGGTTCATACTGCAAGACTCGCTCGTCGATACCTTTGACGGCACGCTCGTTGCGCGCGGCGATACGGCGCTGGTTGCGCGGCAGCGGACGGTGAAAGCGGGGGGTTCGCTGGATCCCATGGCGAGACTGGGGAGTGCGATTCGCATGCCGTTGGCGAAGTTTTCGTTGACGTCGCTCGTGCGCTCGTTGATGTATTTGCCGTTGAATATGATACCGGTGGTGGGGACGGTGATGTATGTGCTTACGCAGGGGAAGAGGTTGGGGCCGTTGTCGCATGAGAGGTATTTTCAGTTGAAGGGGTGGGATGGGAGGAAGAAGGAGGAGTGGATTGGGGCACATAGGGCTGCTTATACAAGGTGAGAGAGGATTCTTATTTTTGTTTTTTCTTGACTTTGGAAGGGGAGGAATTACGGCTAATCCGATGTGTGTAGTTTCGGGGCGGCTGCCTTTGTTCTTGAGATGGTTCCTTTTGCGTCTCTTGCATTTTCATTTACGAATACGGTTGGGGCGGCTCTTTGGGCTTCTAATCTTGAGAAATCGAGTTCTGAGAAAAAAGAGGGTTGAGCCATTATTGGTTATACTATCCTATCGGATTTTGAGCGGTTTATCGCTTATTTTTCTTGGAGACCTTTTGTTCGTATATCTGAAGAATTTTGGACTTCCAAGCTTTGCCCGTGAATTTATTTTATATTTAATTTTGGGTTATTAGGGCAATCTCACGGAAATATGAAGACAAAGCATTCGCTATTTAAACTTGCTCAGCACTTCAAGCTTTCTAGGGACCTCAAGGGTTCCCCCGGGCCCTGTTCGGTTCTAATCAGATATTTCGGGGGATACTTCAGCTCATTTCAAACTTGGGGCCTAAATCAGGAAAAAAAAAAGGAGATATCATTGATCGTCAACTCGTCCCTAAAACCCCCCAATATTCATATAATCCATCTCCATCTACACCATGTCCGCGCAACCCCATTTCTTCAGCAACATTACCCAGCCTTACTCATACCACCAACCCATCCACCGTCCGCCACAATTGTCCCTCCTGATCCAGAAACGGCACCAGGAATATTTCTATCCCACTCCACATGTCCAAAGCTCGCAGCTCGAAGGATAGACATTCTGAAGCTTTCCAATTTTGGAGCGTGCTTGGATAACAACGCCATGTCTGTCGCGGAAGGGAACACCTTTTCAAGAATAGAGGAGGTCGTATCCGATTCTAGTGAAGCGGAGGTGGATACCTGTCATACCTATAAGCACCATCCATGGACACCTTACTTGACCAGGAGCCAAAAATGGAATTTCCAAATTCAACACGCTGGGGACAGGGGAAATTACTCACCTCCTTATCAAACTGATCATCTGGCACCCCAATAACCTCGACAATCTCCAACTCCACGGCCCCGTTCCCATCTACACCACCATGCAGTGCATGAATCAATTTCTCCTTCCACTCCCCAGTCGGTTCAGCAAGGACACTAACACTCAACACGCCAAGTTCCTTCTGAACCTTCATAATCTTACCCAACTGATCCGTATCAATCGTATACAGCGTTGCATCCAGCATCTTCAGCCCCTTCGGACCAGGCCCCGATCCCGGAGGGAAGAATTCCTCCCTCTCCTTACTATTCTCACTACACTCCACCGTCAAACCCTCGCCGCAAAGTTTCCTCACAAGCACCTCCACCCCACCATTCCAATTCGACAAGGGGACAATCCCCTCCGGCTTCTTCCCCGGAATCGGTTTCCCCTCCTCATCCACATCCGCCGGATCAAGCGGCAGATCACCACCACCATCCCCTCCCTGTTGAGAATCCGCCGGAGGCGAATTAAGACTAAACGACACAGCCATCAACGACGGCACAAGCATAGTCGGGAACTCATCACCCGGAATCCTCGCAAGGAATCCCGCATCCGAATGTCCACGATACGTATACGAGATCTCAAGGAATCGCAACTTCCCCTTCTGCGGATCTTCCCGATGCTGCGATTCCAGAATGGCGCCGAGACCGGAAATAAACCCCTTACGACTGAAGGTGTCGAGCAGGTGGAGCTCCCTTAATCCACCATCATCATTACCATTACCCCCATCCCCGCCACCACCACCAACAAGAATCTCATTAAAAAACCCCCCCGCATCCTTCCTCGATTCATCACTCACCCCATCAATCAACTGACTATACACCGTCAACGACTTCAGTCTTGGCAATTTGCGACCCAACTCCGAAAGGAACGGAGCAGGGTAGCCCAGCGAGAAGAGCTCTAGTGTCAAGCTTTCTATCCCGCTAGGTAGGGAGGGTGGGATGATGGCGTCGGCGGGCAATGCTGTTGTTAGGAGGTTGGAGTAGTCGGGCAGTTTGATGTCGGAGGTTATGGTTAGGGCTTGGAGGTGGGAGGCTTCGGTGGGGAAGGGGGGTAGTTGGAAGGATTGGAGGGGGATTTGGGCGCCGGTGGGAAGCTTGTTTGGGTCTGTGGTTGCGGTTGGATGGTCATGGTGATGGTGGTGATGGTGAGGATCGTTATGGGATTCCATCGTTGGAAGTAAGTAATTGGAGTTGGTAAGGACAGGGCGGAGGAGTTTGCTTTTGTCGATGTTCTCTTTTTAACTTCTCTACCTCTCAACAAAAATGAAGAGAGAGAGGGGGGGGGGAGGACGTTTCTATATCAAAACTTCTCGATCCAATTCACCTAGCCAAAAGAATCAAAAATGAAGAATAAAGAAGGACAGAAAACGAAAACCAGCAACGGGCAACCTCACCCTCTTGAATCATCCTGACATACGTACAAACATACGTACATACATCCCACATTCTCCTCTCCCTCCTCAATTGCGGGGTAGTTCCCGCACAGCTCAAGAGAAAGCGGAGAAAAGTGCTGCGGAGACTAGACTTCGGCATCATGGAGAAAAAAGGTACTGCGCAAGCCAGGCAAAACATAGCGGCCTGGGGGGGTTGGCGGACAAGGCAATCCCTACCTACTAGTACTACCATTGGTGTGCAGCGGGGGCAGAGTTCTAGAATCCTAGAACCTTGAAGCTGGTTAGCTTTCCCCTCCGCTTAAAAGCCTGCTAAGGGCACGGGTATCTCCACTCTGATATCCAGCTCTGGTCACCCCGCAGCCGATGTTCTTCCGTTTGGTCTTGGTTGTTGGAGAAATCAGACTGGCTTGGAGGCGGAGATTTTGATACTGTCTGTGATTGGCCAGAGCCATCTCCGCCCTAAAAGGCGGGGAAATCTGGTCATTTATATGCCAAACCTCCTAAAACCTGCTCCAGCCCGAGAGATAAGGGGATGCTGGGGATAATTTGACATGGACGAAATGGTATTGTCTATGTGGGTTCTAATAGTTATACTAGCTAACCCCCAAGGGAACAAGACTCTTTATCCTTTCCCATGCATCTCTTGTCCGTAGAGTAGTCCCCTTGAAAGCTAGTATTTCCACGCCTCAACCCGTTCACGATAAAAATGGCCCAACGTCCCTCAATACTGGATAGCGAGAGACAGAAAACACAAATATTTCGACACAGAGTCCCAGAGACTCCGCACTTAGACAATGATCACGGGCACCAATCCCAACGACGCATCACCTCATACCTAGCACCCTTGCAACATTTCAATCCGACTTCTTGTCGTCGTTCTTGTCGCCGCCATCGCCCTTATCACCATCATTCTTTGGGCTTTGGCACTTCCCAGAGTAGCAGTGCTCAGCAGCACAGTGCCACTTAGTCGAACCGCAGTATCCGCTTTTAGAGCAGCTATTAAAACCCTCAGCATGTGTGAACGGTATCAATGATAGCGACGAATAAATATTCATCGCCCAAGATGCGGAGGGAGGCAGCACAGGACAACCAAGGGATTGATAATAATCTAACTTACCATTCTCCATATTTGCTCCCTACGCATGTCATATTGCCAATAAACAATGGGCCGCATGTTCCGTTGGTGCTAATTCCGCCCGATCGTGTATCGCAGGCTCCAGAATAGCAGTTTCCAATACCTAGTAATAGGTATCCATTAACAACCGTACACAGCATACCCATCCCCATGCGAACAAGTTGAACTACTTACCACACCATTCAGGCCCTGTACCACAAAATCCGCTGGTACTACAGCAGTTTCCAAACTTCGACCCTTGACACGTTCTATTACCGGCGAAGAGCGGACCGCAAGTCCCGTTCAAACTGATCCCGCTCCGGTCCTCGTCGCAGGCACCCGACATGCAATTTCCGGGGCCTATCCGTTACTACCCGTTAGAATTGCTAATAAATAGAGATTAGTATAACGGCAATTTCACCACTTACCACACCATTGAGGCCCAGTGCCACAAAATCCGCTGTTACTGCAGCATTCACCAAAGCCGGACCCTGCACATGCAACATCAGGTCCACACTTTCCATCCTCGCTGATAGTTTGAGAGTTGTCAGGGCGGCCCGGTTTTTCGGGTTCAGGGTCATCAAGTGTCGGTTCATCAGATGGAGTGGGATCAAGAGGTAAAGGATCAGCTGGAGTAGGTTCCTGGAAATCTTCATCATCATCCTCGAGCTCGCATGGCTCACAGCGTCCCTTGCGATTGCACTATATAATATGTCAGTTTAAAAAACGGCCCTCGAAATTAGGGGTTAAGATCGTACACATCTAAACGCTAGCTGTCAGTATATTTTGTGAATACTTTCATATAATTCAACGATACTCGGGGTATGTATAGGACTCACGAGCCAAAACCAGATCCCTCACATATCGTCCCGTATTCCCCGCCACAGTTCCCATCCGTAGAAACGGGGCGTTTTCTAATAGGGGCAACACAAATAGCGTGATCTGCCCATAGATTGGTACAGGCTTGATCGATCTAGATTGCAGATGTTGATTAGCAAAACACAGATTATCCCAAACATGAACAGCGGAATATTGATCAAGGTGGATGCAGAATGGACATTTTCCTTAATTCCCAGCTTTTGCAATGGAAATACTTATAGGAGGATGGAAAACTTACCTCCGCATTGTAAGACTGAATCTCCGAAATCGAAATACCCCTTCAAGCCATCAGCTATTGCTTGCTCATTCATAATTCTAGGGTCAATAAATAACTTACAGTTTCTGAGAAATTGCGCTGCACTGTAAGATACGAGGTCAGTAGATAGGTCTTTGCCAGCAATGGGGGGTTGGAACACAACTAACCGTATCTCCTGGCATGATTTTATAGTAGTTACCACATGCCTTGAGGGCGCCTGGCTGGGTTGGGCCGGGCGGGAAAGCAGCTACAAATATGTAAATATCGAATCGACCATATGTTTAGAGGAAAAATTGGAGGCCTACCAGTGTAGTAGGCTCCATCTGCCCGTTTATCAATAGGGGTCGCAGTGGATGAGTCAGCTGAACAATTTGTTTTAATCTTATTGAACTCGTCGACGAGGTACTGAGTGAAATTGCCAGGCGAAAGAACTGGGGAAAGAAGGCGTTGCCTCCACATCAGGATAAAACACTCAGAGCAAAACTAAAAAAACGGAACCAGTCAGTATATCATTCTAGTATATATAGTAGACTGAGTACTTACCAAATCTCTGCTATACATATTGACCACAGACTTCATTTCGGATTTAGGTTCATCGTCTGGGGCCAAAAGGACCTGGTTTTCGCAGTGCGACGGAGGATCATCGCCGTAGCATTGGTCGGAACCCCATCTTTCGTCATTAGAAACTTCATATAGCACAATAGAGGGGACCTGGAACTTACTCAGCACGATTGAAGTTTTCCCAACCTTGGGATTCCAAGAAGCACCAATTATCCGCACTGTATAAGATTAGTACCGGGGTTACAGGCATGTAATATATGTTCATACCTGTCTCTGAGGCATGCCATATCGTAGCCAGCAACAAATTTCAAGGGGACAGTGTGAGGCTCGATAAAACGGCCGTTGCTTATAATCTGGTCCTTGGCGCACTGAGACTCGACATCCGAAAGCCATGATGTAAGGGCACGGGCGCATTTTGAAGTGCACAACGCAGTTACGTTTTCCTTGAACCAATCTATCCATAGTTAGCCGTTAGAAATCGCGTGATATATACTAGGGATATAAAGGAGAAGAGATACACACAGTCATCATCAGCACCGCCTGCAGCACGGGCAGAATTGACAGCGTCACACTCGACAGTCTGATTCCTTTGGCTGTCTCAGTCATAGTCATTAAATATAAACACAAGGATATAAACATACAACGCGGCCAAACACTGTCTGGATAAACCGAGCGTAGTGGTGACAGCAGCCTCGTCATATTTGGCATAGAAATTGAATTCGGCGACGGCCAGCGGCGCTGACGCCAGGCCCGAAAGCAGCAATATCACCGCTCTCATTGCTGGAGACGTAACACTAGGCCGGACGGGGACAAGCAGAGCTGCCAAATGTAACTCGATCCAAAAAGAAGAAGATGCAATCTGATAATGAAGTTTGAACTGTAGCAATCTTTCGCGTACTCGATGATATGCTAAAGAAGAGGAATATATGCGTGTAGAAAAAAACAAAAGCAGAGACAGCCGGAGAGAAGACAACAACAATAAATAAACATCGCGCGGAAAGTGTGGGTTTCCCAGACTTCATGAAGGAAGCGTCGATTGTGCCCTTGGACTCTACACGGCGCAATGTAAGGCTCGATCCAGCGTCAAAAGACAGAAAGCAGAGCCGCCCCGGATATAGGTCATCGAGGGCCAGGTTCGACATGGTGGCTCATAACCCCCGGTTTAAGAGGGCATTCGATATCCTAGATTTCATGATACCAGAACTCAATGGCTGTTAAGTTGAAAGATTCGCCAGGTCATACCGGTGGGATCAGAATAAGACGTACGGGAAATCAATCTCATGCCTTGGATACGGTTCCTGGATAAGGATCGGATGACGAGATTGTGTATGTTGGATGTTGTGTTGCGTTGAGGTGAGGTGGGTTGAGGCTGGCTATCCAGATGCTTAGTCAACCTCGCTACAGCAAACAACCACTCCCCCTATTTCCTCGTTCCAATCTAGAAACTAGAATTGTGTATAAACCTTTCCTTTGATCACTCTACTAATTTAAGTACATAGGACATATCAATGATACACCCGCAAAACTAAGAGCGCGGGGCTACTTTCGATTCCCACACCAAAAATCCACCTACATGTCACTGATACTATGTCTATCCGTCTAACAGATCCTCAGTTGAACAAACTACTAGTGAAGAGAACGAAACAACAGCCCTGCCCCCTACCCTCATGCTCTACTCCCTCAAATTTGCCCGAATATGCTCTACATCCTCCGCTGAAAACCCCAGCTTACTCCGCAAATATCCCTCGGCACCCCCATCAAACTCCCTTTCCAGAAACTCAACAAACGCAACCATCGTCCCGTAGAAAACACTCCCCACGGCTGTAAGTTTCTTCAATACTACTTCTGAATTGGGATCGTTTGAGCCAAGCAGGTCCTTCGTCAGAACTTCCCTGACGGGCTCGATACCTACTCGCGTGAGGGTGTAGTCTTTCGCGATGAGGTCCGTCGGGCAACCCACGAGATTGAGGATGAGGGCAGCTAACATGCCGGTTCGGTCTTTACCGGCTATTGAGGGTAAGTGAGGAGGGAAAGGGGGGTTTGAGTTAGCTAGGCTTGCGGAGAGTGAGGGGAAGGTAAGGTTTTGAAGCTATTCATGTTGTTGAAGACCGACCAGCACTCGAAATTCCGTGTCCATGTCCATGACAAATTTTGGATCATGAATAGAGAGAGGAAATAGCGGGGAATTCTCACCTGTACAATGAAACAAAAATGGCTTCTCGGGGAAATCCCTCACATGTTCAAAAACCGCCCGATAGATCGGCCCATGCGAAACCAAAAACTCCCTGTACATATTCACCATAAACGCAACCTCATCTTCCACAGCCTCCTTCTCCCCACCCCCATCGGGTTTCCGCGTATCCTCCAATGCTAACCAACGGATCTCCACCCCTTCAATCTCGGGAGACGGAAACTTGACCAATTCGCGTTCAAACCGCAGGTCGAAAATGGTCTTAACGCCCAACTCGGACGCGAGCTTGGTCTTCCCTTCATCCTTGAGCATGACAAGCATGCCGGAGCGGAAGATGTGGTTCCTCTTGAGGGGTGGAGTGATGAGTGGATTGCTGATGTCGCGGAAGTTGAAGAGGCCGGGGACCGAGACGAATGGTGGGGTTGAGAGGACATGAGTGACGATGTCGGCGGAGATGGGGGTGAGAATGTCGGTTTTGACGATCTCCTCTAGGACGTAGGTTGGGATTGGGACGTCTTGAGTGGTTGAACCCATTTTGATGAGTTGTTTGCCTCTTTCTTTCTTTTTTCCAGATGGTCTGTCTCTTTCGTGTCGGATATATCCGTATGGAGTCTGTCGGGCAAACGAACAAATTTCTCCTGTTCTTCTACTTGGTACTGGTAGCAAATCACAGCAATAACAAACGGAAGCTCCCAGCACCCAGCCAGAGCTTATAGTTTTGTGCCCTTGGCAAAGAGGTGCTAGGCTGCACAATAGAAAATCAGTTAGCCAGAAAAGCAGACTGTCCTAGGACGCCCAGGTGTATACCCCTTTCCAAGTCAAGGAAAACCACGGTGAGTCATTCGTCCGACTTAGCCCGATAGGAATGGAGATATGCTGACAAATGCTCCCTTGAGAGTCCACCCCCACGGCCCCCACGAGCCTATGTAGCTCGTGGACGGAAATCCGTTTTTGAGGCGGTTGCTGATGCGGGGATAGGGCTGCACTCAACGCCAATCCTTAGAGGTCACGTGTATGGTGCATGCAAGGTCCCTAGTAGCTGATAGCAAGGGGAAACAAACACATAGCTGATGAAAGGAGTAGGAAAAGAAGAAGGAACCACAATATAACCACGAAGTAGTTATATTGTTCCCACTCATCTGAGATCGTCCACTAGAAGAGGGGTCTTTCCGTCCGCTATGGGCCTAATCAAGAACCATATCATAAGCCTGGGAAAACTTGCTCGAGTTCACCAATTATTTCTTCTTTCATCGTCATCTCAGCTGCATTTATCAAAAGATATTTCATGGGGAATTAAATATCATAACAACCAAAAGCGGTTAGATTTTGGCAACCATGTACATAAAATAACAAACAAAAGGGAAACGTTGAACTAGGGGGGGGGGGGGGAATCCAAAGATATATAGAAATAGCGGACAAGGCCGCTATCGCAAGGAACGGCTGTGACAAACAATCTTGCAAACATGAAAAAAAGGCTGACAAAAGGAAAACGGAAAAGAAGACTGGTATATATAGTTGAGCTCCAGAGAAGTGAAATGGGTAGTTTTCCCTCAATCGGCCCCTTCAAAACTATTCGAGGGTGGACAAAGTTTCGTCATCATGGCCCAACATACCAAGTATACATGATTGGTGGAGGACATATTAGTGTAGAAAAAAGTGGAATAAGACAATAGGTAGAATCGATAATGGGAAGAGAAATCAAGTGCTCAAAGCACGAAAAAGGGAAAGGGATGAAAAAAAAACTCCAGACCGAGTTCAATGAGCCGCCAGACCTGCTTGCAAGAATCAAACCCTACAGATGTGAAGAGAAGAAGAAAAGCAGAAAAGAAAGTGAACTGCAAAATGAACGACAACGGTCGTGGAATGCACGCCATGGGTAGATTTCAAAAATAAACGCCAGCCAATCCTGAAAATCCTGCCAGGCTACACGAAATAGAACAGAATAAATAGACAAGCAAGGAGGGCAACAAACTAGGTCACTTTTCTCCTTTTTGCCATCCATTTAGATAGGCCATGATTCCAACGCCGAGTAGGACAACACCAAGCATAGAAGCATACGGAGCTGATTGTTCAAGCATGTTACTTCTGTTTCGCTTTCTCGATTGCAAGTAGAACTGCCGCGCCTGTGCTGCCAGTTCTCCTTCTCCGCTGTCTAGTTTGTCTAGAGGATCATGAGAAGGATATCTGACCCTTTGAATCAGAGTCTGCATAGCTGCCTCGCCAATGGCGGAGTCGTCCTCAGGCTGGCTTCTATTTCCCTCGGCAGCAGTAGTTTCCGGGGAGGAAGTCGTGGGAATAGTAGCACGGCTACTTCGGAACTCCTCGATCATTTCTGCAAGCGTTTTGCGAGTGTCGACTGTTTCGTTTTCAGCCCGTTCAGCAGATTGTTTATATTTTTCAACCTCTTTCCTCATCTCATTCATTTCAGCAATCATATTATCAAGCCGCCGTTGTAGTTCCTCGGATGTAGTCTCCGGCGACGGCTTCGCCGGCTGAGTTATGGTTAGATCGGGGATTTGCTTCAAAGTTTCCGTTTCTTGGGTTTCGACCAGGGGTTCATCTTCGATCGCGCTACTGTCCAATGAACTAGGCGGTTCAAATGCCGCTTCTATCACGGATTGCGAATCATCTTTCACGCTTTGTCCCTCTAAGCTCCGCGCTCGTTCTTCGGCGCTCTCTCTTGCAAGTCGTTCCTGATTTAGCATATCTTCTAGCTCCTTAACACGGGCACCCTGAGCATCTAAGTCCTTTTTCGCAGTAGCCAACGCCTCGATCAATGACAATATTTGGCTTGACTCCCGGTTTATTGGAGAGTTCATGGGAGGTTTGGGTTTTTCGGTATCTGATCGTTTCAGCCCAACGTGCGGTCCCGAACTAGAGAGACTACGCGAGGGGGCATCGGGCTTCTCAGGTAGAGGTTGCTGTGGGGGAGGGGCGGGTGGGTCCGAAAATCTGGAGATTTGATCCACCTTGGGCATTTTATTAGGGCGGCCGTTTAATAGACGACCGCTATGGCTTTCCGTTGGCGAGGGTTTCGGTCGATCCTTTTCTGACCCTTCATGGGAAACCAAGGACGTGAGGAAACTATTGGTTTGGTTAAGATCGTGAGCTTGTTGTTTCGCTTGTTTCATTTCAGACTAAAAAAACGGAGATGTCAGTTCCATGGGACTCTGAGCGATGATTTCATAGGTACGTACCGATAGCCTCTTCACCACGTGCTCGATTGAAATTGGTGAGAGCCAATAGTTCGCCTGTCGCTGCTGCTGCTGCAACATGCCGATGTGATTCCCGGCAGCGCTTTGGTTACTACGATTACTGCCCATCGACGCAGAACTTCCAGGCCTGCCGCGCATGTGCGAAAGGGGTTGGCTTAGGTGCGAAGGGAGAAGTCCTCCTCCTGCCGTCGGGTCAATGTCGCCAAAATTCAAATCCAAGATATTCATATTTGGCCCATAAACACCGGCATGCTCCACTCTAGCCGAGACCTTATGGTGGACAATCGACTTTTGGTCCTCGCTGACAATATCAATCCCAAGCTCGAGTATGTCATGTTCGCGAAGCTCATGTGGTTCAGAGTCTCTATTCTCGGGCGATAAACGTTGGCCATTGACGAACGTGCCATTAGAGGACTTGACATCTCTTATCCAGATCTTCCCCGCCCGATCTGCCCAAACCTCGGCATGCTGCCGTGAGAGCACCTTTGAATCGAAATATCCATTCACCGGTGTAGGAACCGTTTTTGCGTTGGTCTGCCTACCAACACGTAGTACTTCAGGGAAGTAAGGGACAGTGATTTGTTTTCTGTCAAAGGTCCCATTTATCGGCAACAAACTCAAAATCGCTGGAGGGTCATTGGGAATCGGAGCCCCGTTCGTGAGACGCCCGCCATTTTGTTGTGGGGCTTGAAGAGCGTGCTGGGATGGAACGATTGGAGAGGGTTGGTGAAGGGCAGACATTGCGGATGACGCGGTTGTCCCAGAAGGTGGTGCTGGCACAGCCTGTGATCTCGCATTCGTCACGCTAGACACCGGTTCGGCCTTCGAATTTGACCAACTGTATTTATATGGTTTCTTCTTAGACGGCGCAGTTCCGGGCTCGTTACTCGATGCGTGACTAGCATTACTATTTTGCGAATTCGCGGATATTGTAGATGTCGAGGACGAAGTTGAATTCAGGGATGAAGAAGAGTTCGTTCGTTGTACGCTTTTGCGGGGCATAAACATTCGTAGTCCGTCGTCTGAGCCCGATGCGTCCAGCGGTCCTTGTCCACCGTTACCAGTAGGGTACCATCCCAGACGAGCCCCAGATTGCACGCTAGGTGGAGACGCCACAGCAGTCATGGATGAGGTCGCCGCTCCAAACTCAATTCTCCAGCAGATATGTTTATCGCAGCCGGTTCAGCTGTGCCTGCCAAAGCCACGACTATGTGAGGCACCACGGGCTGGAGAAGAGGAGGCGTGTCCCAACCAGCATAGGGTATTCTTATATAACGCGCAAGCGTAACCGAGGATATGGTATTATTCAAGTATAAAATCGTGAATCTTTGTAGAGGAATCGAATTAGCCGCGGTGTCATGCAGCGCTCAGTCAACGCTGGCCCCGAGATCGAGAAACAACTGAGCCGTCTGCCATCCGAGACCCGTCAAGGGATACCCAGTATGCGCATAATCACCACTTACCAGCCTAGCAACGTGGAATCAGGCCAAGTTCACCATCAGGACGGGGGTTCGGGTCGCGTGGTTGTTTCGGAAGGAGGCGACAGCAAACGCAGGGAGCGGCCAGGCAAGGCCCGAGATGGCACAAAACACAAGGACGGGAACTCTAACCAAAGAAACATACAAGAAACAATGCCTTGGGCGGTACGGCGCGAGCTGCAGCACTCAATGTCGACATCTGAGGTTGACGACGGGAGAAACCAGAGGGAAAGGGTCAAGTGTAAGATCCGTCACGTGATGCGGCTGCTGCGTCCACTCACTAAGCGAAACGCCCAATGCGGCTAGTGTGCTCCGATTCTGGGCCAGCCGCCTGCTTAGTCACCTGCCGCATGGTTTTAGCTTCAAGCTCGTGAACTTGGAGAGCAAAGAAGAGGAAACACAATATCCAAGCTCCGGGCCCTGCTATCTCGCGCAATTCCTGGTGTTGGTTTTTGAGTGCCCCCGCAGTCTCTATTTAAAAGCAGCCCACGGCCTCTCTGCAGCAAGAATGCCTCCAGTGGTCCCGGCGAGTGGTGGGGGCGGGATGCATGGTCCCTCAACCTTTGACAAGTGTCAGTCCCCCAGTGCTGCATGCCACTCACCATCGAAGCTAGAGCGTTGCTGACTTGTCACATAGTTAAAATGGGCGCAATGATGGGCGGATGTACGTTCTTTCTCTGATTCCAGCTGCGGTTTCCGCATATCCATACTGACATTGACTTTCCAGCCGTCGGTATCATCATGGGCTTCATCATCGGTTAGCGTCGCATAAATATTCCCCAACTACACCAGAGCTCCAGCAGCTAATAATCAACAGGAACTGTGACGATATTCCAATATGGTGCCGGTCCCAATGGCGTGATGCGCACCCTGGGCAAATATATGGCTGGTTCGGGCGCAACGTTCGGGTATGGATGGACCAGAAAATACAACCCCCGCCATCAGCCTCATGGACCGACCTGCTAACATAAGTCCTTCCAAAACGCAGATTCTTCATGTCGATTGGCAGCATTATCCGGACCGAAGGTCATCCAAACTCCTACCAAGCGTGGGCCAGAGCTCGCGGGCCTCCCATCATGCTCCCCCGCACATTCCACCGCCCACAGAACAACTAGAGGGGGCTTCAAATGCACATGTACAACAGAAAATCGAAACGAATTATTCGGTGGTCGGCATATATTATACCAATTTATTTTAATGAGAGCAGGAAGCGCTGCATGTATATAGTTCGCAACATTCCCCTCTCCGGTTGGGAATCAGGCAAAAAGGAGTCCTTAGCCTTGGACTCCTGGGGTCAAGTGGGTTCGAAGCAGCTACTTGACCATGGCGTTCGCAGGATGGGACTCTCTACCTTTTTTTTTGGCGGTTCATAGAAGAATGATCAACTTTGGCGATCTTCTCATTTATGGCTTTGATGCTTTTTGCCGGCAACCAAACATCCCCAAATCCAAATTGATCAAATGCATCATCCAAGGAGACATTTCACAGTCACAAAAGGAGTTCTCCTTCTCTCCTTCTGTAAAGAGAGGAGCTTGTTAGCTATCAGATAGGCCCTTGTTCACATCCATCTACAAGCACCCTAAGGAATCATCCGACGTGATAGCCCAAAAATGTCTGGAGTGCTGAATATCTAGCATCATTCCGTTTATTGTTTGCGGCGAATCCCGCAAGTATCTTCTGAAGATACGCTCCAATACAACCAATTACCCGGCCCCCTTCTCAAACCTATTTGTCACTAAAGCTCGAACCAGGCAACGTCATCGTGATAAGTGCCCCAGACACACAACAAAGAGCAGCATGGATTCAAAAGGGGGACAGCCCTTCCTGAACCCATAGGCTTGCACTATGAAGATTTGGAAACCAAGCTGCCCTCAGATGGAGGATTTGTTGAAGCGCTCCATGGCTAAGTTATCAGGTTCATGGCAATGAGCCACAGGTTTCAGTCTTGAATTCCCCTTCCCGCAGCATGCCATTGAACATTGTTATCTTCAGCCACAATGTAGCAAAAGTTTCACCTCCTATCCTATCTACTAAATAAGAAGATGATTCGTTTCGCAGATTACTTCCCTTTAGCTTGAGAAACAAATCTCCACGCAACGCAGAATCAATCCCCAAAGATTCCCAAGATGATGCTCCCGAGATCCGCCTCACCCCCTCTCCTGAGGTTTACCAAGACCGTTGATTTACATCCCATCCCATTTCGTAAGAAAAACAAAAATCTCATGAAAGCATGCTGCGACATTGGAATAGCGTAAAACCCGAAAAAAGAGAAGAGACGAACGCAGGTTCCAATTACTTACCTACCCTACATAGCCATAGCTATATCCCAATCTACATCGAATACCTCTACTCCTCATCATCACAGGAATTAGCTAACTACCTATCCATCCATTAGACACGGCTACACTGTTAAATATAGACGAGGCCCGCGATAGAAATAAATAGATAGATCCATCAAACTTCCCCCCTCCCACATGCATCCCCCTTCTTTCACGGCAACAGGGAAAAACTTTCAATAACCTTCCCGCAGGCAGCCTGCTATCTCATCATCATCATCATCATCATCATATGAACCCACCACCCACCCACGCGCTACCTATCTATCTGTCTATATGTAGATATCCGCCCAGCCTGTCATGCTGCATAGATACATACATACGGACACACATGCATACATCCATACCGCACACGCGCCTCAACAACCTATGTTCCCGCGCACATAGCTACATAGTACCGTACGGTACTGGTGTGGGTATGTGTATGTAGGTTGTAGGCACGAAACGATGCAAGGGGGAGATGTACTATGAATAAGTTTAACCCATCTGAATGATGGGGAGTACAGGCGGGGGTGTGTTTTGTAGTTCCTTCCATGAACTGAAGGGTTATAGGGGATGTTTGCGCTCTGCTTGGGGTTGGAGAAGATGTAGCATAGGCGGTAGGCTGGCTATCAGATGGGTTCGGGGAGAGGGGAAAGGGGGGGGGGGGGGGTTAGATACTAGATGTCATGTTTGAAATGCATGCCAGCCCGGGTGATGCTCAGTCGGCTTTTAGAATATATCATGGATATATATAGAACACGCAACAGCAGGTCACGTACATTTAAATAAGGCTGGAAACGCCAACTGGTTGACTGCATGGTTGGGTTGGTTAGGTCTGGAGGGGTCGGGTCCCTTGCATTAATTGACACTGCAGAATGGATGTTTCAAAGTTTCTATTTGAATATTTACTTTGATGGAGTCCTGTTGGTTTAGAAATGGAGGGGGGAGGGAGGGGAAGAGAGGTGTTCCTGACTGATGATGCCTTTGCGGCTATTCGATTGATCAGGTACATCATTGATGGGCGTGGTGAACAAACATATAGACAGGATAGAGATAAGCAAGATAGTAGTATAACTCCATGCAGCTTTCCCCGGCACATTTCTGTGAATACGTAAGTAGGTTGCTCTTCATCTGTTGAAAAACAGAATAAATCATTCTATACACTTGATAAACTTCCATCAGCCAGGGTTTGACAAATCTCCTACATGCCCTGCCAGAAAGCATGGGAATCCTCATAGTAAGTACTCATTGTACATATTCTCCCGTCATATATAGATAGATAGAAGGCCTAGATAGCGCGGCCTCGTATCTCACATCTATCTATTCATATCTGCAATGTAATCACTGCTACCCATAGTAAACTATGTGGCCAGCCTTCCAAGCGAGGGGAGGGGGGAAACGACAAAAGTACTAGTAAATATCCAAATGACAGTTAGTCGTTGAGAAAAGAGAAGCATTATATGGTAAAAAAAACCCACTTTCCTCTATTAAGTTCATCTCTTTTTCTTCTTCTTTGAAGATGAAGAATCAGAAAAAAAGGAGGTTCTGTGAAGCTAACCTTCATGTTAGTTACCCCTAGTTAAACCCTCTAGACTATATAAAAGGATTCTTCAGAAAGGCAGTACGGAAACTCAATGGCATCAAAAGAAGGGGCCCGCAGAGGTAACAAGCAAACAACCAAAGAAATTTTTTTTTGCCCCCTTCATTGAGGATCAGCATATGGAGATCAGCGGTGATTGAGTTTGATAGGGCTAGATGTATGTAACTAACTAATAGTAATGTATTTAAAAGGCTTGTAAAATCTGTTACTAATAATACAGTGTGAGAGACAGTACGGAGTACAATTGATACATGATGGGATGGCAAGTGTGCTCTTGAAGTGAGATGGATGATGAGGGTGGGCGGAATTTCCTGTGTGATATGTGGGAGGAAGTATACTACAGGTAGATGAATAAGAAGGACAGACTATTTTATGAAAGTCTGGAGAACATTCAATCTCTACCCTATTATCCTTTCTTATCCACAGGGTTAGGTTCAATCCGTCGGTCATCTATATCTGCAGATAGAGATCCAAACAGATCTGAAACTAACTACATTATCGTTCTAAGATTCCTTGAGCATATCATCCTCTGCTATGTAAGCCGTAGACTGCATCCTGCTGCATACTCTGTGGAACGAAAGGGAAATAAATCCGTGGCAAGCCAGCTATGAATCATCACACATGCACGGCTGGAGAGGACATAGATCCATGTCTGTCCACGGAGAATGTCCAAAGGGTTCGTTAGGTAGCTGCTGATATAAATATCGCAATGGATGCGGCTTGGAACACTCCGCCTCTTGCTCTAGGAGGGGTTATTTTAAGCGCACTCAACGGACTTCGTGTTCGGACTTCGCGTCGGGCGAGGCTGAGAATCCGAGATGCATTATTATTATCGTTCAGGACGGGGGGGCATCGCGTGGGCGGGTGGGGTCGCGCAACCACGCAATGATAATAACAGAGCTGCTATTAAAACTGCAAATCGAAACGTGGAATATGGGGATTATATATGTCGCTGAGATATTGATGCGATATTAGTTTCAGATCTGTTTAGATCTCTGCTTGCAAGTTGCAACTGCCGAGCGGGCGGGAGGTGAAACCAGGCTGTTATCCCGTGCTCCAGAGTCCAGACTCCGGGGAGATAGGTGGGCTGCCAGGAGCGTGGAGCCTCTTCACAGTGGGTGCGACGCTGTGTCCTGCCGTGGTGGCCCGCGGGGATGCTTCCTTCGGGGTCCTCCATGGGCTAGTTTGGGGGTGAAGCGATGGGGCGGAACGAGGGCAAGACGCTGGCAGCCAAAGGGAAATGAGAGGGCAGAGACCCCCGTGGACTGCTGGATTGTATTCTATTCTATTCTCAGGGCCTCCGATTGCCCGCGGGTGAAGTTGTTGTCTGTTGATGAGATTCCAACAACAACTTTTACAAGGCCGATGCTGGCAGCCATGACCCATGGAGCGATGGAGCGAGGCTGTCCCAAAGAGGAAGGCCAATGTCGATCCATCGCTCTTTCCGCTTGGGCTCATTTGCGCAGTCAGCACGGCAGCCAATCAGCGGCCAGGCACAATGTGACGGGCAGAGCCGCCCAGGAACCAGCCAATCACAGCGCTTGGCCCGCAGAGCCTGTCCTCTCCTGGGAATCTTGGGAATCTGTGTCTGTATCTGTATCATGTAGGATGTATCGCCCGATTTCCAATCACCGCCAGACTCAGCCCAGACCCAGAGGCCGCAAATGGGGGCGCAAATGGCTTTGTCGGATGCAGCAGTCGGGAGAGCTTCTTTGTTTGCAGAGCGGGTTTGTTTCCGTCCGATTGACCTGCAGATGCTGAAGAAGAGTTGGAGGGAGAAAGTGTGTGAATAAAATACGGGGGGGCGAGATCACAAGCGAAATTGCGGCTGGGCATGCTGTATTTTTGAGATCCAATCGGTAACATCGTACCGTACTAGCGCGGCGACTCTCCTCTTGTCGCTTTGACGTGGACAACACCCAGCCAACAACAAGACAACAAGATGGAGAGGGCATCAACAGACAACAGACACCAAGTGGACTGGGCAGCAGAGGGGAGGATGACTGGAGAGAGCAGAGACAGACAGACACTCTCTTGAATCGACAGCCAGCAAAGTGCCCTGGCTAGCGACCAGCGGTGGGTGGCTAGCGGATCCGCCCATACGGGTACCTGGGCTGGACACTGGACAGCGCCCTGGTTGGCACCTCGCCATTGATTAATTGGTGGCTCGCGCCAACGAACCTCACACCAACACTAACCCATTAGCCAACTCGCGCCCATATTAACCTCCCCTTCCCCCTGCTCGCTCGCTGTCTTCTGTCATCTCATCTCTCCTCTGCCTTCGCTTCTGTTATATCAACCCGTCCGCTCCTTCGTTCCCCTGCTTTCCGGCCTCAAGCCAGCCCACGTTCTTTACCGTCCAGCGAGCCGCGCTCTCTACGCTCTTTGCCTGCCAGTCCTGCACTCTTTGGTTCTGTGTCGCCTGCAGCTCTCGTTCCTTTTGCGCCTATCCTTGCCGTCTCTGTCGCCAGACCAGCCGCCCGTACATAAACCCGTCTCTTGCGCTCTCTCCCCGTTTGCGACTGTCCGACCCGTCCGAGCGCATTCCTAGACCTCCTGTCGCACGGCGCATATCGATCCCAGGCGATCTTCCCTTTTACTGTCTGTGAATATCTACACAACACCATATTCTTCGTCGCATCGATCTTCGAGAAACACTCCATCCGTCGCAATGCATTTCCTCACCTTCTTCGCTACGCTCCTCCTCCTCCTTGCGCCCCAGCTGGCCGCTGCCCAAGACGAGAAAATCACCTCGACAAGGACCACCACCACCACCCAGACTGTGACCATGACCGTCATCCGCTCTGTAACCACATCCTCCGCCGAATCCACCCCTACGCCCACTGACAGCCCCACAACCACCGCAGAGGCCACTCCCAGCGCTTCCCCAACCTCGACCTCGAATCCTGCCATGGTCATCGCGCCCACCGGTCTGCCAATGGTGATGGCTGGAGGTATTGCCGTTCTCCTGGGGGCGGTCGTATAAGGGTTTTAAAAAGAAAAATCGAGGAGGCAAGATGGGATATTCGGTGGGAACTCGGGGCTATCCCGAATTTGTGTTCAATGGCAGAAACTGTCGTTTTCGTCTCGTCTTCCGCATATCCCCAATATATATTCAACCTTACGATGTATGCGCCTGGCCCTCTGCGCGCGTTTATGCTGGGGTCAAATCGGACTGCGACTTCCACTTCTCCCTAGTTTCCATCACGCGCGATGGTCCGTCATCCGCCTATCTTGACTCCTAAGCGGCTCCTGGGACTCATATTTCCGGATATGGATGGCGTCCAAACATCACAATACCGGGCTTGTTCCCGCCAACGCCATCCTCTCGCAATCCAGCAGTCACAAACACCCCCTTCTTCTTCTCGCGCCAACTTTTATTGAATCAGAAAAGACCTGGTCTATCTTTTTTAATTCTGATGTTTATTTACGCCCTCTAACTTGCACTTTCACATACCCCTTTTTAAGCAACTGCCCCCCTTCTTCTCTCGACGATGCATTATTTGACTTGGATTTATGATGATTGAACAAAAGAATGGAGAGGGTACCCACCCACGTCCCTGCCTGGCTCAAGGTTGGAGACATAGCCTTGTGCCACGCGCTTGGGAAGGCTCCCTCCCCCTTCTTTTTTATATATTTAACCCCCTTCGCTTCTTAGTCGGTTTGGATACCCATACCCATATGGGCGGGGCTATATTGTTCGTTAAAGCCGCCCCCATTTTTTATTCGACATTTTTGACCAAAAAATTACTTGGATTTAAAACTTTTTCTTTTTACTACTTCACATATCTATACGAGCTTTATTCTCAAACCTCTTCACTCCTCCCACCACTTCCTCTCATCCTTTCCTCTCTCTTTTTCTTCTTCCTTGTCTCTCCACTTT
>JANTQH010000042.1:42978-197112 GCA_032988465.1 Onygenales sp. PD_10 | reverse complement strand
TTTTCGGCTTTTTTTCCCCCCCCCCCCCCCACCCCAATTTTTTTGTTGATTGAGTGTTTGGATATCCTGATGTCCGTCCGGTGTTTTGTGTGTTTTTGTAAAGGAGAGGAAAAAAGAACAATTAAATGAGTTTTTTTTAAACAAAATTATTCGCATATCCAGTACTCCGTAGCGGCATTTTCATTCGTTGGTTTCTTGTAGCTTACATAGGTGGTGAAATAAAGATTCCCATCCCCATCCCCATTGTATTGCGTTGCGTTCATTGTATTTCAACTTGACTGTCATGCATCTACTTTTCTAAAAAGTTCGCAGCCTAACTGGAGGTTTAAATATTTCACGATATCACAGCTTATATATATAACTTTTATATTATTGACGTTTATGCTACCATGTCCCTTTTATTAATAACTCAATAGACCAACTGAAAATTCTAGACCTTAGTTACCCCTCACTACAGTACAATGTGTGTGACCTGGCCTGACAAGAAACCCCCTTGTGACCCCTATGTGTTTTAATTTGGCCAGATGGGACAAGATGGGATGAGGAGGGGGGAGGGATGAAATGAAGGGGAGGGAGGAGGGAGAAGATAGCCTGGCCCCATCCAGCCTGCCTAGATCAGATCAGATCTGATCTGATTTGATTTGATTTTCTCACCCCTGATAACTGTAAATTTGGAAAATGGTAAAGTCTGTGCTGTCCACGGTAGCGTGTTTTCCCAGCTGTAGATTATGCTCGAAGAACATTCAGGGGTTCAAAACCTTAAAACGGCACGCGCAGCAATGAACAGCTTAGCTTACATAGCTTAGTCATCCGATCTAGATAACGACTCCAACGCGCTTCACGTCAACAAGAATAGTATTTCCTACGATCCCCTCTTCTCAATTGAAAACCCACTGAGATTACTCAATTCTTCTTCTTCTTCAATTTTCCTCACTCCCTCCCCTTTTAAAAAAAAAAAAAAATACGAAAGAAAAAAAAAAGGGAAGAAAGAGATGGACCCCCCCTTGCCCCCTGCACCCCCGCGAACCACAACCACACATAAACCCACCACCACCCACAAACTCCTCGACCTCGACACCTCCTCCCTCGGCGCCGCCCCCTCCTCCGACCCCCCGCTCTTCTCCAGCGACGACTTCCAGTCCTCCGCGTTGGAGAATTATCATTATCATTCGAATTCGAATCCGAAGGATAGTAAGGATAAGGATCATCCCGCGCGACGCGTTCGGACGGGGAAGAGGCTGTATCGGGGGACTTGGTGGGGGGAGGAGGAGGAGGGATGGGGGAGGGGAATGGGGGGTGGGAGTGGGAGTGGGAGTGGGAAGAAACGGAGGACGGAGTTCAAGGAGAAGAGGAATGTGGATAGTGGGGTGTGGTTGGGGAGTGATGATTCGGTTGAGGGTGAGGGGGATGGGATGGTTATTGCTGCGGGATATCAGGCTGTTGCGAGGATGCCGCGGAAGAGGGGATACATGTCTACTGCTGTCGCGCCGTGGGTTGAAGGGGCGGCGGGCGTGAAGGCTGTCAAGCGGGTTGAGGAGCCGTATGAGCATCGCCAGGCCAGGAGGGTGGTTAGTGAGTGTCTTGAGGCTGGACGGGAGTATATTGATCTTTCGTATGGATATTTATTTCCCTTTCCCTTTCATCTCGTCTCATATAGTTATATATGTACTAACGATACGAAACCAGAAACCTAAACCTCCACACCATCCCCCCGGGCCTCCTTCGCCCCATCGCCCAATTCACCAAAGAACCCGCCATCGCCAACGTCGACATGGCCATACCCCTAACCGCCTCAGACCCAGACATAGTCACAGACACAGACGCCCCACCAACCCCCTCCTACTCCTACTCATACTCCGCCGACCTCTTCACCCCGCTCGAACCCTCCCCCTGCCTCTTCCTAACAAACAACCACCTCACCACCCTCCCCGCCGACCTCTTCGACCTGCACAACCTCAAAGCCCTCAGCATCCGGCACAACAACCTGCGCGAATTCCCCTCCTCAATCGCAAACCTGACAAAGCTCCACGAGCTAAACCTCGCCGGAAACCAACTCCAGCATCTCCCCTGGCAAATCATGCAACTCCTCCGCGTCCCCAATAGCCCGCTCCGCCATCTAACCGTGCATCCGAACCCATTCGTCCAACCAACCCTTGCAACCGTGGAGAAATGGCACTGCCAACCACCCAACACCAACACCAACCCCAAGACAGACAACGGGGAGGAACCCGAACCCCGCTACCTCCTCACCCCCAACTCCAACACCGAGACCCAACCCGGCCCCATCCCCATCGCAACCGGGAAAATCCACCTCTTCGACCCCGACGGGCGGCCCATCCCCCACCCCCATAACAATAATAGCAACAACCACACCCCCTCCCTCCGCGAACTCGCTCTACGCGCCTACAACCGCACATCCACCAGCACCACCAACACAAGCACCAAACAACCCCTCTCCCACACACCCCAACTCACCGCGTCCCTCCCACCAATCCCGCTCGCGCTGCTCCAGCGCGCGGAAAAAGTTCGGGAGGTGGGTGGGAAGCGGTGCGCGGTGTGTGAGCGGGGGTTTGTCATTGCGAGGGGGAGGTGGGTGGAGTGGTGGGATTGTGAGGGGGTTATGGGTGGTGGTGGTGGTGGTGGTGGTGGAGTTGGTGGGGTGGGGGATAGGGGGAAGGGGGTGGAGAGGGAGTTGAGGCCGTTGCCGTTTTTGAGGGAGGTTTGTTGTTGGGGGTGTGTTGGTGTTGGGAGGGGTTGGGAGGGGTAAAAGGGGGCAGTTGGGCGATGGGTGTGTGTGTGTGTGTTGTGTGTGTGTGTGTAAGTATATGATTTGGCACTGTGGGTTGAGTTGTTCTGGGATTTCGAATGGGTTTTTTTGGATATGAATATATATATCTATAATCTATCACCCGGGAAGGGGAGGGAAGGGAAGGGGCTGTTTATATTTTTTATATCCCCCCCCCACCACCCCTTTTCTTTTGCTGCATAGCGTGGTGCTTCGCTTTGCTTGCTGCTGCTGCTGCTGAGCTGCTGTATAAAACATGTATATATGAAGTGACAGCTTTACATTAATAAGAGAAATTATTATTAACTAGAGAGAGCTTATCACTATGCATAACTACCTACTCTGTAGTCTTCTTTCATATGTCTGAGACATGGAATATCTGGCTGGTATGGGGGAGATTACTACCTAGGTATGTAGGTAACTACCATAATGTAAATAACTAACTTGGCTACTTCCTCTCCCTATCATCATCCATCTGCCCATCCATTGCCCCCTGCCCAGGTAATTGAAAACAGTCAACCCTCAAAAAAATCAAAAAATCAAAAAAAAGGGGGTATCAACGTTCCCATCCCATTTCCAGCCCCCATTCATTACCCATTAATAAAATTCAACTCAACTCCTTTAAACTTCAAAAAAAAAAAAAAAAAAGCCTCTCGAAAAAAGTCTCATCAAAAACAAACAACCACACAAGTTCCCCAGAATCAAGACCCCCCAACATCACCCTCCCCCTCCCGCTCCTCCTCCCCACACCCCTCCTCCCAAACACTAACCACCTCCTCCCCCTCCCCCTCCACATACATCCCATCCAGCCACGCCACCATACTCCTCCACGCCCTCGGCATAATACATTCCACATTCAACCCCTCACCAGACGCATAGCAGTTACAGCCAAAGTCATAGCGGCCCGGGATAGGGGTGTCGAGCGGTTTCGAAGAGAGGGAGTAGGCGCGACAGCGGGTGGAGATGAAGTTTGCGAAAGACGGTGGGTGGAGGTGGTTGGTGTCGTGGAGGGGGTTGGTGAGGACCATGGCGGAGATGCGGGGGTGCCAGGTGTTCCCTGTGGTTGTGGTTAGTTTGGGGGGTATCTGGGGGTGTCATGTGGGAGTTGTTGATATGACAGAATGGAGAGTGGTAATTGTGTAATTGGGTAGGGGACACATACAATGCTCAGCCAAATACCTAACAGCCGCCAGCCCACCCTCCGCCAACCCGATGATATCAATCTTCGCATCCGCCGCCACCAGTTTCCCCAATACCTCTTCAAACACGTACGTGACGTGATCCTGCCAACTCTCGCTGCCGGGGATCTTGTTCCGAAAGCTCATTTTCATCGGCGGCTCGACTGCGTATCGTCGCGGGAGCGCGTGCCACATTGGCAAGGAGATGGCGCGCTCCGTTCCACAGTGCCAGACCAGTTGGCCGGGGTTGGTGAGGATGAGTCCCGGGCGAGGAGGAGGAGTACTAGTATCGTGCCCATTTTGTTGCTGTTCGGGGGTTTTGCTACTGCTGCTATCGCCTAAGACGGCGGCTGCGAAGTTCACGGCTGAGCCGATGTTGATGCCCTCTGAGCCGATGGTGCGATAAGCCCAGATTCCCAGTTCCTGCACCGGTTCGCCGAAGACGACGATGACGCGGGACTGGGTGCTGAGGGATGGGGAGGCTAGGATGGGGACGTGGGGGGAGTCTGGCGCAGCGTTGATGGGGAGACGGAGAGGTTGGAGGCCCAGAGCTAGGAGGCGGGAGGTGACGATTTCGCGGATGCAGGCTGTGTGCTCCTGTCAGCCTTGTATGCCTTAGGTTAGAGTAAAGAGGATTGGATAGTACTGTTCATAGCCTCCTTCTGCATCTCGTTGTACCGGTCGTTGGCGTTGATGCGGAAGAGGAAGTCCTCTTCGGGATTTGAGATCATTTTGATCTGGTCATTGTCGTTGATGAAATAGCTGGTGAGATATTAGCCGTTGAATATATAGGTTGGACGATGGAGATGGCATACCCGAGCTGCTTCAGGTCTGCAGGGAAGACAGGATCCTTGGGCAGGGCTTCTTTGCGGAAGACAAACATGATGCTGTGGCTGGCAGCTCCGCGAACTGCGCGGTAGAAGGGATGGAGCAAGTGGGAGCCGATATAGGAAAAGAGGGAAGAAATAGGAGAGAGGGAGAGGGAGAAGTTCGGCATCTGAGATAGAAAAGAAAGAAATCGAAAAGAGAGATTGCAACAAATACATCAACTGTGATGTGGAAGTGAAGGCAAGGCAGTCAACCGGCTGTGACGCTTCGTTGCTGGACAACAACAAAGAGAAGAAAAGGGAGGAAATAAATAGTTGAAGATGAAGATTCACTGCAGCCTGCCGATGGTTTGAGGATCTAGTAGCTAGTTGGTTAAATAAGTGAGGTTTGTTTAAAAGACAGAATAGTCCAAACTCACTGGATCCATGGATATTTCTAATGGGAGTTGACTTGGATCTTGAACCATCCATCTATATAAATACATTAATTTAGAGTGTCGGGATGACCCGCCGCTAATCCAGCATGTAAAACTCTTACTTTGCCCTTCCTCTGCTCTCTGGATAGGAATGCTATTGATACTTTGCATCAGACAATATCCTTGATCACTGGAACAGCAAGAACGTAAATGTAAATATATCAGGATGCACTCACTAGTAATGTTATAATAAAGTATACTATTATCCTAAATAAAGGGATAAGGCTATATTTCAGTCCTAGACCTATGGTACCATGCAGCCAGTTCCAAGGTTTAGTACTTAGTATTTATCTGAAGTTAAAGGGCCCGGGAAAATAATTGAATTTACTATAAAAATCTAATAATATATTCTTAAAGTATACTAAAGGCATGCTGAATGGCCTGCTTCTCTGTCTGTAAGAATGCTGCATTTAACCTCTTAACTTCTTAAAAGGGAACTATCTTTTCTCAATACTACATCCCGGCTGAAAGTCCTATACACACAAAAGGGAAGAAAAGGAGTTGGAATAGCAAATTGGAAGTAGATAACTCACCCTTGGCTAACTTCAATCATTGACATAAAACCCACAGATCAGCATCGAGCTAAATGGACAGCCCAACCCTATAAATAAGTAGAGACCCAAGGACAGTCCTGGCTCCAAGCATCCATGCTTCAAGACACGCTTTTCCTTGTTGACGATGCTCCCCCGCGCGAGTCTCCTGGCCGCCCTCCTGGCCGCGGCTGCGCAGGCTTCATCCAGAGCCTGCCGATGCCTCCCTGCGGATGGGGATGTCTGCTGGCCTTCAGAGCAACTCTGGGCCCGCTTCAACCAGTCCATTGACGGCCGGCTGGTGGCCACCGTGCCTCTGGGCGCGCCGTGCCATGAGCCCGACTACGATGCCGCCGCGTGCGATGCTCTGCGCGAGGCGTGGCAGCTTCCAGAGGTGCAGTACGTACTAAATACCTCCGCTCATGTTGATATATACTAGCAATTCCACCACTAAATAAGTCCACAACAGCTATGAATCCTCCTCGTCTGTCATGGCCCCGTTCTTCGCCAACGGCACATGCGATCCCTACCATCCAGTGTCCACGCCCTGCACGCTCGGCAACTATGTCGTCTACGCCGTCAACGTCAGCAAGCCCGAGCACATCTCCACCGCCCTGCGCTTCGCCACCAAACATAACATCCGCATCGTGACGCGCAACACCGGCCACGACTACCAGGGGAAGTCGACCGGCGCCGGTGCCCTGGGCATCTGGCTGCACAACCTCAAGAACATCGACATCCATGACTACCACGACGCGCACTACTCCGGCAAAGCAATGACCATGGGCGCCGGAGTGCAAGGGTTTGACGCGTATGAGGCCGCCGACCGTGCGGGCCTGCAGGTTGTTGGCGGCGAATGTCCAACCGTGGGCATGGCCGGCGGCTACGCTCAGGGTGGCGGCCATTCGGCCCTCTCCTCGCGGTACGGGCTGGCAGCCGACCAAGTGCTGCAGTGGGATGTGGTCGACGGTCGCGGGAATTTGATCAGTGCGACCCGCGACAACAAGTTTTCAGACCTGTACTGGGCCCTGAGTGGTGGTGGGGGCGGCACCTACGGCGTGGTCTGGTCGGTGACCTCCAAGGCGCACGCTGGTACTCCTGTGTCGGGCCTTAATTTGACATTCACGAATACTGCCGAAATCTCCAAGGATGCATTCTACGAGGCCGTGACGCGGTTCCATGCCGCTCTGCCGGCGATTGTGGACTCAGGCGCTATGGCAATATGGTTCTTTACCAGTTCCAGTTTCATAATATCGCCAATAACAGGACCAGACATCACCAAGGAGGCCCTCGTCTCGCTGATCGAGCCATTCACCAAGGCTCTCACAGATATCGGTATCAAGTATACCATGGACGCGCAGCAATTCCCTAGCTACCTGACCCAATTCAACACCATGCAAGGCGAAATCGGAGTCGGCCAAGCACAGTATGGTGGCTGGTTGATCCCCCGATCAGTTGTGCAGACTGACAACGACGCCCTGACGGCCGCATGCCGCCATATCGTAGAGGACGGAGCCACGTTCATCGGAGTCGGCCTGAACGTCTCGCGCGCGGTGACCGGGGATGTGCACAATGCCGTGTTCCCCGGCTGGCGCGATGCCCTGATCCATGTAACTCTGACCACGCCGTGGAAGTGGAACGCAAATGAGGAGATGGTAGCTATGCAGCGGAAGATGACGGAAAATTATGTTCCCAAACTTGCGGCATTGGCTCCGGACGCGGGGGCTTATCTGAACGAGGTATCTACCCCCCCCGCCCCCTCCTTTTGTTCTTCTGTCATATTCTAAATACTCATACGTTACTATCCAGGCCGACTTCCGCCAACCCGACTTCCAAAAAGCCTTCTATGGTTCCAACTACGGCAAGCTTCTCGGGATCAAGGCTAAATATGACCCCCATTCCATATTCTACGGCCGCACGGCTGTCGGGTCCGAGGCGTGGGTGCAAGAAGATGACGGCCGTTTGTGTCGTGCTCGTGGACGGGCATTGAGTTTGCAGCAAAGCAGAGAAAACTCTCTGTGACTGGGGGGGGGGCTTTGATAATCTTTTTTTCGAAACAATCTCTACCGCGACATATAGTGTAGAGCTTAGGCGTGTACGCACGTAGTCCCCGTTGGTAGGGCGGGCGGCATTTTTGGCTGTCGGAAGAGATTTGTGTTCGTATTGGGGCATTGGACTTGCTTGCTGCCAATCCGAGGAGGTGGATTCCTTGATAGATGGATGCTGGATAGGAGCTGTGGACGTGGTTAAAAGGTTTCGATCTATGATTGAATACACTCATCTGATATAGTTTCTGATATACATACATACTAATATACAGCTCTAACATGCTCCGCCCCTTGATAAAAACGCCAGATTAAAAAAAAAAACGTAGCCAAAAAGGGGAAAAAAAAAAAGCTCCCCGCAAACCCCCGACATTTTTTTACCAACTCGCCTTCCTCACCCCAGGTAAATCACCAGCAAGAGCGTGCATTCGGAATTGAAACTGTCGCGGAGAAAAAAGAATAAACCAGTCAGTAAAAAAAAAAAAAAAAACGAAACTTATCAAACCTCAATCCCACCCGGGATACATATAGCCATCCCATCCGCCAAAGACGACGCCAGGAAATGAATGGGAGTAAAAAAAAAAAAAAAAACTCACCCGAGCCATCCTGAAATCTCGAAACACACCCCTAGCTATCCCACCCGCCGTACACCTGTTCTTGATATGTGTGGGGTTGGTGTAGCAGTGCATCTGGGAGAGCTTGAGCTGTGCCTGGGCGCGCACGCGCATGGGCAGCGCGGTGTTGCGGATGAGGTAGCGGAGGACTTGTCTGCAGGAGTTTTGGCGGAGGGGGCAGTTAGTTAGCTGTACTGAACCAAAAACGCCATGCAGGAGGGAAAGATTTTTTTAAAATGCCTGCGATTGTCCACGTAGGTCGGGTCGGTCTCGTACCTTTCTGGCTCGTACTGCTTGAAGACCTGGCGCTTGGTGTGGTCGCGGATGATGCGCGGATTGATGTATCCGGCGATGTCTAGTCTTTTGACGCGGAATTGAGACATGGTTGAATGTGCCCGGGGGGGATTTGCTGGGGTTTAGACGGGGATGGAGCGAGGGGGGGTGGGTGGTGGTGGTGGTTTGGATGTTTGAGGTCGGAGGTTTGCGGTGTCGTCAAAAGTTGAGAAAGCATGGCCTAATCGGGTTAGCGCGGGTTTCCTATCCGATGCCCAGCGAGCACCGAGTATTGTGCGCTTGCATCTTTCGCGACGAGAAGTACGAGGTATTTGGGTGGAAACCGATGGAATAACATTGTTGGGCAGCTCTGGTATATCTGATGGCTCATACGGGGGATATCGCCTTTACGAACATATACAATTCCACTCTACGCGGTGGCATACAAGAGGCATTAAACCATACGCATAGAACAGCAAAGCGTTCCATTTCACCAGCCATTGGATCCTCAGGGCGATCAGAGCGTATTCAGTCAAGCAAGCACGGGGAGTCCGGGAAGAAAGAAACCGTAGGATATTCAATAATCCATCTCTATATCAATGTACAGTACATAGAAACCCTCCTCACTGGAGCGTTTTTCCACAGCACGGCCATCCACAGATTCCTCCTAAAAATGGCTCTATCATATCAACATTCCACACCCTAGTGCTTCTCCTCCTGGGGCTTGCCCGCTCGGACGGCGGGGTTGCGGGGGTCGTTCTTAAACTCGGGAGCTGGAATGACCATTGTTCAGTATGCTTGTCCGGTTCCGGATCGGCCAGGGAATATCCAATCGATGATTTGCAGGGGCGGGTTCGAGAAATTTCCGGCCAGGGAATGGACGACGAAGGAATACTTACTGTTCATCATCACGCCGGCGAACGAGTTGATGCCGTAGAGGACGACCAGACCTGCAGAACCCAATTAGTCCAAACCGCCCCGTAAAAAACCGCGCATATCATCCCCCATCATCATGGAAAGCGCCGGAGTAACGAATTGAGCGTGCGAAATAGAGAATAAAGCGTACCGGCAACGAAGAAGGGGGCCATTGGCTTGGCTGTTGAGAAAGGTCAGTCAGAAATCGGTCCCGGGAGCAATTGAAGCCAAGGCAGGGCGCCACGGGAAACATACCGATAGGGGCCGGCCATTTCTTTCCAAGGAGAGACATGTCGAGGTATGTGAATGAAGGACAATCGTGACTGTGCCGGGCGGTGGAGGAATGGAGGCTGTTGCGGTGTTTCTGGAGGTTTGCAGAGTGTTTTGACGTTCGGCGGGAGTTGGTCGGAATCGAGAAGTTGGTCGCGCACGTGACCCCGCCGATATCAACGACATCCAAAGGTGAACAGCACGCCTGCGAGACAATTTCAACGTTCAGACATACTCAACCCTCGAAAATCGAGTGCTTGGGAGTGTTAGAAATGGCGTCGTCACTATCCTCCTGCGTATCCTCGTTACAATCCTCCCTACAATTGCTGGATTCCTCAATTGACATTCTCGATGAGGGGGTAAACGACTTCCCCCGCCTCTGCAAAGTGCTCCAGACCACACGGGTAGGCAAAACATATCCTGACAGAAAAAGACAATTAATTACATCCTGGGATACATTGATTAATTGTCCAAATCTAGCACTTTGAACTCCTCCCCGAACCCACCCTCCGCGAAGCCCAAAAAGCCATCTTAGACGAAATAACCCCCAGCATCGCCCACCTCCTCTCCCTCGCCTCCAACCACGTCGACAAACTCGCGCGGCGCGAACAGTCCCTAAAAGCGAAATGCGAGCTTCAAGAGGGCAGACTATCCCACGACACTAGACCGTTGGCTCGGAGCAATTCGCAAACTAGACGGACTGCTACCGGCGCTAAGGGAGCGATGATGGGTGACGCGGGCGCGCGGGCAGCGGAGTTAAGGAAGCTGGTACAGAAGAAGGAACGGTTGCAGTATACGGTTGAGAGGTTGGAGTTGCAGTCGAAGCAGAGGGAGAGGCAGTTGAGGAAGAGTATGGCTGCGCAGTGATGGTTGGTAAACGGGTTGATGGTATTTGTTTGCTTTGTGGCTGGCTCTACGATACCCTGCTTGGATATACCGCTACGACTGGGCAACGATATGAAACCATGCCTTTATGATCCGCATGCTGAAATCCTGACTAGAAGAGGATCGACCATAACGACGCACGCACAGGGAAAATTGAATTAATCTGATCCCATCATCACACGCGATTGGTTGCGGGACGCTTTCAAAGACCCGCCTCACATTTAAGTATTTGACTGGGCGGCTCAAATCTTATGCGACAGAACCATGCCTCGAAAACAAAACCTCCCTCAAGGGTCAAGATTACACCGACGGAGGACCACCGGCGGTAGTTATCTCTGAATGGCTAGGGGGGATGACGAACGAGATCCCCGGTATGCTCGATTTACTATCTCGCTAGCCTACAATATTCACTCGGAGGGAAGCAGGGCAAGATGAAGAGGTGCCAGGATTTTTATGCAGGCGGAGGAAGCAACATTATTATGAGTATTAGTTTATCAATGACGAAGCTGGGGAATTGTAGCTTGAGATCTCAATCGCCACGAGGATAGGAATGATATGAAACGGGGACTGATTTCGTTATCTATGAGAAACATGCACAGAGAGGAGTTTTGCGCCATGGCTCATTCCCCAGGCCCAATCCAATCCTATCCCATCCTAACCTAAGAAACAACTATCTTACAAAATCTATTTTACATATGTGATATAATACTCTTCAAAGAAAACTAAAAACACCATCCCCCACATGATCACAGAAACGCCAACCATCAATCCAAGAATATCCCATCACTCAATCTACCTCGCTGGCAACCTCCCCCTTCCCCTCCTTCAACGCCTTCCTCGTCCTCTTCTTATTCATCTTCTTCACCCACGTAGGAAGCTTCTTATTCTTCCTCTCAGCCTTCTTACTAACGGCCGCCCTATTCAAATTCGCCTGCGGATTGATAACCTGACCCATCGCCTCCCTCATTTCTCTCGCAGCCGCATCCTCTTCATCTTCAAACAACTCTTGCTCGTCTGCAGCCAACTCATGCTTCTCCAACCGTCGATTGAACTTGGCGTCGGCCGAGTTTTCGACACGGCCCACTTTGATATTTCGGAGGACGCGTGTTTTGGCGCCAAGAGCCCAGAGATCGCCCCAGGCGGACTTGCGCGCGTCGCGGTAGGCTTGCTTGCTGAAGGATTTGGCCACGGTCCAACGTTCGATTTTGCCACTGGGAGTGCACATATCGAGGATTATGTGGCCAGAGCTTTTGATGGGTGGAAGGATGAGGCGGGGGAGGGCGAGGGGGTGGAAGGGTGGTTGTGGTGCTGAGGGCCGTATATTTGACTGCTTCTCCGTGTGTGTTTTCCTAGCGGCGGGTTGTTCGCCTTCAGCGCCCTCATATCCAGCAAAGGCAGCGTCAGTGGCTGGTTGGCCCTGGATAATATTGTCGGTTTCCCGTTTGTCCACACCACGTTGCACGGCCACGTAGCTGAATTTTACATCTTCGTGGTTCCTGTCTGTGGCGCCGAGGATCCTCTGGAGATACGCTGGGCGGATGTAGCGTTGGGAGAAGTGGCAGAAATCTTTGCGCGCGGTGGCTTTTCCAGCGTTCAGGTACATGGGGCATTTGGCGTGGTTTGTGCATGGGGCTATAATCATTCCTTTGCCCTTGTTGACAAATCTCTCGTCGCTAGGCGCTTGAATGAAGTTTTCGTACTGGGTAGACCCAGGCGAGGAGATCAACCGCTCAAGAATCATTTCACGGGCGCCTGCGATGGCTTCGAAGCCTCGTTGATGACCCTTTTCGAGGAGGATAAGCACTCCCCCATCTGGGTTTAGCAGTGACCAGAGATTCTGAACATGATTTTTCCGTAGATGATCCTCGCTGATTGGCCATATGGTGTGAGGCGCGATAATAACATCAAACTGCTTGCGTTGCGGAGCCGGTCTTTCATCATCCATTGTTGGCTGATCGCGTACATGTACATAGTCTGGCAGACGGGGAAGGAATGTGGTGTCATCAAGTAACGCGCTGGCTCTATGTCGCAGCGCATTCGAACCCGTAAGGACAGTAGATTTTCCTAACGGGGCAGGGCTAGGCTCTGGGTCATCAGAGGACAGTAACGCCCATTCCGCTTTCAAGATGTCCCTCCAAGCTAAGATGCCGGAGCCACCACCGCCAGCATCAAGGACTTTTGGACCACCTTCCTTGGCCATCAAGTCGCGGAGCCATTTTGATCCTAGTCGCTTACGAACTTCGACAAGGGCGCTAAGTACCGAAGCGTAGACCCCTGGATAAAGCACAGCAAGATAAGCCTGGCTTTCTATTTCTGACATGTTGTGCTGCGCGGCATCCAATTGGATGGGCGCTGGGGCCGTGAGCTTCGGGGCAGTAGATGTGGAGTGAGGGAGTCTTGGTCCACCAAAGACCTTGTGGGCGGTTTCGGCGATATGTTTGTTGGAATAAGCTGAAAGCATTTTTGATACTGGCTTGGTCATGCTGGCAACAGGAAGTTTGATGGTCTTTTCGCCGGCACTGAATTTTCCCTCCGTAGTTCTTGGATGCGCTCGTGGCCGTCCAGCTTCCGAATCATCTTCGGAAATCCCTTCAGAATAGTCCTCGGGTAGAACCTCTCCTCCTAGCATCCTTGCGATAGTATTGGCCCGCTCCTCTAAGGATTCTTCCTCGTAATCGAAATCATTCTCAATATCATTGTCGAATTCTCGAGCCCGTTCAATCTCGTTCAAGGTGGCTTGAACCTCTCCAAGCTCAACATCAACCTGAACCAATCCCCCCTGGTGATCCTCCCGAAACAGCTTATCAGGCTCTGGCCCATCATCCTCAACCCGTGCAACCTCCTCTATTGGCGCGGGTTCTCCATACAACCTTTTATATAATTGTAGTTCCTCCTCACTCAACAAATCCTCGGGAAGGGATTCACGGAATTTCTGCCGTACCAGCGCAACCTTGGCGGCCAAGTCTGCTTCATTTCGATGACCGACGATCTGGGCGAGGGAGTCCACGAGATCGAGGTCTTCGGAGTATACGAGGTGGGGGAAGGAATCAACGAGTCCTAGTTCTTGTAGGCTAGCTACAATATCTTCTTCTTTTTGGTGGATTTTGTCAACGAGCGTGAACAGGTCCTCCTTCGTTGATGAGATCGAAGGGGTAGTTGCGCTGGTAGAAGAGAATCGTTGGATGCCATGTGGTGTTTTGCGCGACCGCAGCGACATAGTAGCAATTAAGGATCGACTGGAATAGAGATGCCGTGAATTCGTCCCGCGAATATCATGCGCGAAGCTCGTTCTCCCCTGACGGGCTGGGAGAGCTCGCTGAAACGAAGGACGCTGGATTAACGCTTGGGAACATGCTGTGCAAGCTTTTGTAGGGGGCCGCTTGGAAAGCATAGCTTGGCCAGGAATAGGCGATCCTGGACGAACAAACTGCGATCGAATTAGAAAAGAAGGACGGTGGAATCTGTATTGCGCAGATTGTCGTCTTCAGGTTGGTCTCGAAGCCAAAAATTCCAATATATGAATATCACGTGACATAGAGTTTTATGTCATCCACCCAGCTTTTGGATTTTGAATTCTGGCGATTTGATTGGCTATATCAGCGGGCCATCCTTTGCGCGATAAACCATGGATCCATATGTCAAAAATATATTGGATCCAAGATGGATTTTAATTAGATCAGGATATGACATTGAACTAGAAGATGATGCGGTACAAAATCGTAGCACAAAAAAATCACTCGCTATCTGTGTCCTCCTCTCCCATAACACTCGCCAGAGCGGATCTCCACCTCGCAACTTCGTGTTCCAGAGCAGTAAGCTTAGCCATGGCAGACATCAGGCTCGGATCTTGGCTTTCCACTCTCGTCTTTTCTTTCACCCTAACTTCTTCTCCATTCCAGTTGAAAACATCACCGGACTCATCATGGACCGGGTGTCGAGGACCGAAAATTCGATCTCGCAATGAAAACCCGCTGAGAGATATCTCAGGGGCAAAAGATGTTGTTGGAGTGCTTTCCGGAGAAACTGGCTCCAGTGTCCGTAGACTGAGAACTAAAGCTGCTTCGGATACTGAAAGATGGAATGATAGATAAGGTGGAAGGGGTGGATCAAATGACTTTAGCTCTGTTAGCGGCATGGAACGATGGAGAAAACAAGCGAGATATCAGGCAGTGGGGAAAAAGGGCGAAACGGACTAGGTTAAAACATACATTTTCATCGGCACTACCTTCATACCATGGCTTTTTAGACTCTTCATTGTCGCCTTTCAATGTCAACCGAGCCCCAAGGAGGTTGTCGTGTAGCAGACGCAGTTGGCCGGAGATGAAATTCGGATTCTTAGGATCCCCTGTCCAGGTACTAACGTCTACAACGTCCAGACTTTCGTTAATCAGGCGCCGAACGAAACCAAGCTGAGGGAGGGCCAGCTCAGTAGCGGTTGGTAAATTGGAGATGGTTAATCTGGTGGAGTTGGCGCCTTTTGGTGGCGGTAAAGAATGCAAGCGGAGGTGGATATCCTAGTAAATATACGTTAACAGCAGTCAGGTACAGTGAATACATTCCTATTCGAGAGTTTCGTTCAATTCCCCAAAATATGGAGTGTAGAAATAGGGGGGGCCAAGAGTGTCCGGAATAACTCTCCAACTGTAGAAATTGCTCGTCCAAAAAGTAAAAAAGCAGAAGGAAGAATAATAACCCACTCCTTTGACAATTTGGGTCCCAACCCTCGTCACAAATCCCTTCACATTTTCAGACCGTAGAGAGGAGAGAACCAATGTTGAGCCTGGTTCAGTGGGTGCTAGAAGTGCAGCACACCCTTGAAGGCCTTCCCGGAGGGATGCCAAGGATTCTTGAAGGGAACTCAAAAGCCATTGCAATTCCCGAGCCTACTAGAGCTGAATCAGCAGTGCCAATGAAATAATGGGGCGTGTCATTGAATTTACCAGTGAATCTTCCTCCTCCTGTTTCAGTCGATCAGGTGCGAGTTGGGGATAAGCCCAGGTAGCCATTGTGGAAAAGAGCGGTAGTTAAACAAAATAGCAGGAATCCATCAAGCGTAGTTGAACACCCAAACGGTCGGATCCAACACAGGTACTTAGTATCGTGCGAGGGCTCTAGGTGCGTTGGCAAGAATGGCGACCGGCACTCAACATCGCAAACTCACCATGTGAAGTGCTTGCAACGGAGTCACAGGGTAGCTGCACGCCTCATAGAGGCTAATTCTCGAGGAAACTGATAGGAAACCCACAATATCACAGCAATGTGGCGGCTTGTTGATCGAACACAGACGTCATGGAAGAGATGGAGAGCGATGCAGTCGGGTGGTGGCCAGCCGCGCCTTTCCTGATCGGGCCGGGCACAGTTGAGATAAGGTTTGGGAGCTAGCCGCATCAGGCTAGAGCGGGCAGGCGCCACCCGCGGTTCCTCCACTCATTACGTCGTGCACTATCAAGACTCAACGTCAACAGCCACCGCTCCCCTCCCCCTGGTCTTCTTCTCTGGCTTCAATTCACTGCTCTCTCAGTTAATTGCTCTCCTCAGTCTACAGGTAATCGATGTAGCCTATGCGTTACGCCTTTTCCTGTTCTCCTGATTCTAATTTCTTTCCACATCTATTTCCTCACCACTAGTGTAAATAACTAGTGCGGTTTTATCCTCTCTATCAAGAACGGTGGACAGGACCGCCTACGCCGTTGTTTCACTTGCTGATTCTGTTTCTCTTTTTCTGATAATTGTCGACCGCTCTTGAAGTAACATCCAACTATGGGCGCAGCTAGTATGTTACTCCTTCGGTATAAACTGGAAATGCTCAAGAACGGATACTGACTTCATGTTTAGGACCTCTCACTGCCCTGGTGGCTCTTCTATTTACAGCCGGAGCTTTCTTGCTTATGATGCTGACCCTAATTGGGGGATCACAAAACAAGAATCCACTAGATCGTACCTGGTTTCTAGAGGCTGATACGGCGAAAATCCCTGGCGCCCCCCCGGTTTCGAGATGGACTTTCTGGGGTATTTGTGGAGTCAAGGGCTCGAAAAATGATTGCCATGGGACCAAGGCAGCATTTCCACTCGATCCAGCTTCTTCATGGAATTTTGGCACTACTGAGGGTGTGCCTCATCAGTTTATTGGGTACTGTTCCCCGGCTGCGATAATGAATCATTGGAGCAAGCGGGAGAAAGGGGAGGGAGAAATGGCGATGCCGAGCCAATGAACGATGTGTATCGCTAACCAATTAATAGGTCTCACTCATACTTCTATATTACCCGATTTATGTTCGCATTCATGCTAATCGGGATCTTCTTCGTCTTCCTGTCATTAATGACGGGGCTGCTGGCGCTCTGTACCAGCCTTGGAGGATGGATTTCTGCATTCCTGGCAACAATCGGTTTGATCTTCCAAATCGTTACAACTTCACTCATGACGTATGTTTCCCAACATATGAACTCCAAAACACCCTACAAACTAGACATCCTAGAAACTTTACCATGCGACCGATAGCAAACACTAACTTTTTCTCATACAAAACAGGGCCGGATACGTTAGAGGCAAGCATGCCTTTTCCTCCAATGGCCAGCCTGCCAAAGTCGGCGCCAAGGCCTTCGCATGGATGTGGACTTCGGTCTTCCTTTTGTTCACCGCCAGCATTCTATACTGCGTTTCTGGTGTTTCAGGCACTCCCAAACGCCGAACTGGCAATACAGGTGGTCGGAAGCGAGGAAGCCTCTTCGGATCTCGGGGAAAACGCAAGTCAACCAACGGTGTCCCCGAGAAAAGCGAGTACAACGTCTAAAGTGGCATATCAACGTACCTGAACTATCGAAGACCAACAAGCCCCCATGTAGCCTGAGATGGAATGGCATTGAGTGCTTATGGCGACCTATTGTCATTATAGGACAACGCTCTCTGTCAATTTTCCTTTTTGAGGTTTACTGTACTCCGAAAAAGGCACTGTATCTGCACCGCAACTCCACCCCCCCAAATCATATTGCATATACCTAACATCTGTTATTCTTTGCAATGTCCTTTTCATCCCCTATTTATTCGGATTCCAAACCCAGATAAAAATTTTCAGCCGTACCGAGGCACAAGGGTTTTTGGTTTGGATTCCCCCCTTATCACTTCCCTCCCCTTTCTAGTTGTTCTAGTTTGCGCTTTTGTGGCGCTTCTGATGGCGTGGCATGTTGACTGGGTAGGAAATACCGGTGTCTGGGAGGAGTTTCGGTACATTCGACTTATTCCTTTATTGCTCATAATATCTAATGTCCTGTATGTTATAATCATACCAAAAAATGAATTCAAATGCAATGTTTAGAGAGAATGGCTTCAAAAAAACACAATCACATAAGCATATGATCTCATCTATTCCTCTATAAAACATTTTATTTACCAAAAGACAGAAAGATAAAAACCTGCACCATCATAAAAAAAAACATCAACAAACGTAACTAAACCTAAACACTCCCATTCACCGCCGCCTTCGGCGCATCAACAAGCCCCCGCACACCCCCCTTCCCACCAACCTCCCTGGCCGTCACCTGAACAGCCAGCTGCTCACTAACACCAACCATGACCTCCACCTTCCCACCAGCCTTGATGCCCTTAATCGCAAATTCAGCAATGGGCTTCGACACATTCCACACAACCTCGCGCACCTCCTCCTCCTCCTCATCAGAATCAAAGTCCGAATCCTCCTCCTCCCCCTCGCCCTTGGCCTCCTTCTCCTTCGCCTCCGGCTTCGTCACCTTGATCTCCCGCACACCCTCACAGACACGCACCAACACATCTCCACCAGCCTTGGGGACGGCATAATGCGCCGCGCGCCGCGCGGGCAGGGCAGTCTCGGCGTTCAGCAGCGGCTTGAAGACGGCGTGGGCGGCGTCCTCGACGGAGATGAGCTGGATGCCGATGGCCTTTTGGAGGTGCGGGGTGACGGTGACCATCGGGTGGGTGGATTGTTCAATGTCGTCCTTCTCGAACTCTTCTATTAGGGAGGCTTGGATGGCGGCGCCGCGCGCGGCGAGGTCGGAGGGGTTGATGGCTGTGGGGGAGGTGGAGGGGGCGAGGACGCTGGTGGTGGGTGGGAAGATGGATTGGACGAGGCGTGCGATTTTGGGGGTGTGCGAGGTGCCGCCGCAGAGGATTACCTGGGAACATTGTTTGGTTAGATGGGGTTTATTTAGGGGGAGGGTTTGTAAATGGAGAACTAACCTCGTCAATGTCGAGGATGTCCAATTCGGCCTTCTTCACGGACTCGGTGATCAGGTTGGTGAAGCTGGAGAACACCTTGCCGGACAAAAGCTCGTATCTGGTTCGGTTGACGGTGGAGCTGAAGTCGATGCCGTTGGCGAGACTTTCGATGCTCAGACTGGCATTGGTGCCCAGACTCAAGGCCTTCTTGGTTGCCTCGGCCTCCAGCTTCAGCTTCGCGAGACTTCGCTCGTTTTCTCTGGGGTCGGTCTTGTGCTTCTTGATAAATTCCTTGGCGAAGTGGTCAATCAGGACCTGGTCCAGATTGGCGCCTCCCAGCTCGTAATCGTGCGCAGTCGCCAGGATGGTGTACATTCCACCCCGCGAGGCGATAACAGCAACGTCCGACCGGGTACCACCAAGATCGGCCACAACGACCAATTTATCCTTCACAACGGCTTCAGGGCGGGCGTCATAGGCCATGAGAGCAGCAACGGGCTCATGGATGAACTGCAGAACTTCGATACCAGCGACCTTTGCAGCACCGATCAGGGCAGTGCGCTGCGCATCAGAGAAGTTGGTTGGGACGGTGACAACAGCAGCATTCACGTCCTTTCCCAGGAAATCGGACGCAGAAAGGCGGAGGCGGCGCAAATGGCGGGTGGTGATTTCTGAGACGGTCACTGTGCTGGGCTCTTCGCTGGCGGTATCACGGATCGTGAAGGCCACGGTGGAATCATGCTGCTCGGGATGAGCAGATGCATGGCAGGGAGTAGGGTCTATCGATTTGAAGCTGTTCGCATGCCACATCAGCGTTCTGTATCGATTGGGGGCTCTGCGCGATAAAGTTGCGGGGTATATTACTCTTTTCCGAGGAAGTCTCTGAAATACGCAACAGTGTTCTTGGGGTTTCGAACAAGCTGGGCTTTGGCCTGGGTGCCATGATACTCTTCCGCTTCGACGTATGAAAGGACGGAGGGAATCTGACGGTCTGTATAGGCGCGATTAGATGCGGAACGTATACTTGTTTGATAGCCAGAGGATTAACATACCGCCCTCCTCATTGGCAATAACTTCCGCCTTTCCTTCCTGCAAAGCATAAAATGTATCAATATCTCAACGCATCACTCTTAGTATCCGGGATGGGCCACTTACGGGCGACGTGCGGGCTATCGAGCTGTTGGAGTTTCCGAAGGATATACCGATGGAGAATCTCTCCGTGGTTTCGGGGGCGACCCCGTTGGCTGCGTCGCTCATGTTGATATTGCGGGTATTTGGGGGTATTAGTAGAGGGGGTAGAAAGGAAAAGAGAGCAAGACAGCGGTGCTGGCGGGGTGATTTGAGGGTTGATGTTGGGCTGAGAAAATCACCAAAGCTCGATGATCAGAGAAATTTTGGCAAAAAATCTTTAGGCGAAGTTGGCTCGGGAAAACCTGCCGAATGCGGACAGGCAGCTATCGATAAGGAGACAAACAGGCCAAACATTTTGATCATTTCAACATTTCAACGCCGATGACAACAGAGGAGATTAATTAACTCTTGACATCTACAGCCATGGCGAAAACTAAGGCTCATCCGGAACTCAAGTTCGAGAGGAAAAATAGCAAAGTACCCAAAATACCCAGTCGTACGTCCGTCTCCTGCAATTTGTCCGACCAGCCCTAACATTCCCCCCCTTCAGATGCGCGCATCCAAAAAAGACCAATCCCCCATCCCCCCACCGCCTCTCCCTACGCTGGCGCCAAAGTGCCCAAAATCGTCTATGTCTCGACCAAAACCCCCTTCATGAGCGCTGCCAAACGCGTCCAAAAACTCCTCAAACAGGCCGAAAGACGCGCGACATCCAAGATCGACCTCAGCGAGAAAACCAGCGATAAGCAAAAGTTTGGACAGCTGGCGGAGAGCACCGAGGAATTGAAGAAGGAGGCGGTCTTTCTGAAAGCTACTGGTCGCGCAATCGACAAAGCGATGGATATCGGGAAGTGGTTTGGTGCGAAGGAGGAATACGCGATCAAAGTGAAGACGGGGACTGTCCTAGTAGTCGATGATATCGTGGAGGATGAGGGTGCTAGGCAGACACAACAAGGGACGGAAGAGCCGCTATCCAAACAGAAGGCAGATGGTGACGAGAGTATGGACCTTGAACCGTCTAGTACCGGCGATGCGAAAACGCAACAGTCACAGTCGAAATCCGCGGCGAAGAAGCAGAAGAGACGGGCCAAACACGCAGTCGACGAGAATGGTGACCTGCTCGAATCACGGACGCGCTGGGTGAACATGGTGGAGATTGCGGTCACCTTGAAATGAGGGCCTTGACGAAGTTATTTCTGTTCCAAAGAAAGTGCATTGAGCACCTTCACCGATCGCCGTGATAGATAATTATTGCGATACAACCCCACTGATTCGCAACAAGTCGATGCATATGGAAAGTTTCGATACCAGGACGGCGGCTTGATGCCATTGCCGAGTCGGCTAATCCGCATTGATGTGTATCCTATATCCATAAGCGGGCTGATGCCTGGTTTCGGTATATAATTGGCCACGGATTTGCAAATGAAAATGGTGCACCGACTTCTTGGGCTCATCCGTTCACTGGGGGCATTTCGTCAATTAACTTTGCCATCATTTGAACCCCTTTGCATCTGCGATCTATTGGCAAGAGGTGTAAATCATTGGTTGGTGTCTGATGGTCTCTGCGCCATTACGGTACCACGTTCAATCCTCTGGATTGATCGGTGTACTCTGCTTGAAAAACTTCAATGCTTGGCGTTGAGAGAAAAAAGGAGAAAGAAACACTTGTTTTCAGCAGAGAATATAGCAGAAGGGTGGGGGTTTCTTAAAGACTAGCAATCTCAAGACTTTTTTGGTAACAGCTTGATGGTTCCTTTATTAAGGAAGTATTTGTGCTTTTAACCATAGTGAAGTGCTGTCCATTCACTGCAACAATCTCTAGTGGTTGTCATAAAGCACAGAATGAAAATATGCTATCACTTCTATAACTCCATAATCAATATAACTATCAAGTAGTTATGAGCAGTTCTATCCATGCAACTAAGAGCAGCACCATCTCAAGCTCCCCTGTCCTAGTGTGTGGTATTCCTCTTGCTATGCCCAGGAATGAGATCTTGGATGCCCAAATGTTTGTGGTCTGTTAATGTGATGAATAGTATCTAGAGTAATTAATGTATTTCATTGTGACAGCTTTACTTTCAAGTAGAGACAAGTTTGTTTCAGGGCACAGGATGGCACCATATTTTCTCTGTGCAGGTGGTGAGTGTAATAACCACTCCACTCCATCAACAAATAAGACAGTGATTGCCCAGTTGACACTGCTGTTGAATGGACCTTAGGAAGGATCATAGTCACAGCTAATTCCACTGCAGAGATGACTCACCAAATGACAGAGAGCACTAATATTGAATTCTGCATAGTGGAAGACTTTTGGGCGCTGGAAATTCAATGGCATCCTTGCTAAACAGAGGGAAAGTTCCTGGGGGTCATGTTTGGATGTTGGATAACAATTTTTGGAGTGACAGACACAGGTGATAATGCAGGTTGAATGATAAAACTATTACTTGGTATCCAACTGTCTGCCTGCTATCCAATCCTATCTAGCTTAAATATTTTTGAGAGCTGAGATCGACAAAGCGTACTGGTCAACGTCATATTTATTACCTCTGACAAATGATGAAATGATTTGGAAGCGACCGCTAAAAATAGGAACTGGGTAGTGAACGGTGGTCGTTTAGTTAAGCTCCACGGGCCCATACATAGCCTCTAGATGTGGATATCAGCCTCTCGAGTCTCAGCCTCAACAACCAGACTTCGGCATCCATACTTGGGCATATTTAAGTGGATGGATGGTATCTGTCTCCGTTGACTGCTTCTCTCCATGACCTGAACAACCAGAGCATTTCTGCAACATGTCTCGACGACCCGCCACTCCACCCCCCGCCTACGAACCAACAGACCAACAACAACAACCGGACACCAAACACCCCCAGCAGAACATCCAACAATCCCCCCTCCCACCCCTCTCCTCTGCCGCCAATGCCACCCCCGACCTCTCCGACATAACCCTCGATACAACCCTCATCTACCCCACCACGCCCCCCGCCACCGCCCTCTACGAACTCTCCCACGAACTAGACGCCGGCTGGAGCACCATCGACATCTCCCGCCTCGTCCCCCGCACCTCCTCCCACCAAGAAACCACACCCATCAACCCCCGCGACAAAAACATATACACCTTCACCCAACTGCCCTTCTCCACCACCGTCGAAATCACTGGCAAACGCCGCTCCACGCTCCCCGGCACCTTGCATCTAAAATCCACCCGCCACCACCTGGTAAAGACCGGCTGGGAGCTGTGGCAGACCCATCGCGATGAGAAATCTTTGCTGCTGAAGGTTAAGCCGACGAGGAGCCCCGAGAAGCAGGAGGTTCTGAGTTGGGAGGATGAGAAGGGGGCGCAGGTGGCAGTTGAGACGGTGGGGAGGGGAGGGGAGAGGAGGGCTAGGTTGCAGGTTGTGGATAGGAGGCTGGTGATGGGGGATGATTCGATGATGGATGTGCTGATTACGGCGTGGTGTGCGAGGATTTGGATCTCGTGTCAGTTGTTTAGGGATGAAGAGTGGCAGAGGGAAAAGGGGTTTAAGACTATTGGTATGTTTCAGCCTTCAATTGCGGTGTTTTATTGAACGGATTGCTGATATATTGCGGATGTAGTGCAAGAGCGGATGGCTCATACGCATTTTACGAACACGATGCGGTAAGGGTGGATCGGGATGGTGCTTTTGTGTATATATATTTGGGAGGGAGCGGATATACCCCGGGTAGCAAACATGGGATGAACGAACTGAACGGCCTCATTCATTATAGAGCAATGATATTATATACCATTACAAGATGATCAGATCTGTAAAATGAACTAAGATGGGGTTGGGGTATTAAATCAAAGCTCAACACCAGATAAATGCACCATAGCCAGCACACAGTGATAACAACTCCAGCACAACAAGCCCAATATAAAAAAAAAAAATAGAACCCCCCCATCTCTACATCCCCTCTATCCCTCCTGGGTCCTACCGCTCCAACCCCGCCTCCCTCAACGCCCTCCCAACCACCTTCTTCTGCTCCTGAACCCCCAACCCATTCTCATCAACCTCCCTCAAACACCTCCCAATAACAACCATAACCTTAACCCTCACCTCCGGCCCCCCCGCCCCCGCCCCCGCCACAGGCGAACAATCCACCCAAACCCTCCCATTCTTCCCCACCGCAACCTCAAACCCACCCATCCCCTCCAACCTCCTCCCCAACTCCTCCAAAACCACCACCCCGCCCTCCCCCCCTTTCATCATCAACCTCTCCGCCAACCCCGTCGAAACCTCAAACACCATCCCGCCCACCAACGGCCCCAGTCCCCCCGGTTCCGCCTTCCCCGTCGCGGGATTCACACATGTCAACTCCACCTCCCCGCCCGCCCCGACGCCCGTCGATAGGACCCGTGCGTACACGATCTCGCCCGCTTTCAGCTGCGGTCTAGTTTTGCGCGTCGCGCCTTCGAAGGCCAGTTGGGCGAGGAATGCGTGCGGTGTGTGGGGGGATAAGGTGCAGTGGAAGTAGTCTGGGCTGGAGTGGTGGATTTGGGCGATGACGAGGTCGTTGGCGGTGGGGGTGTAGCGGCGGTGGGAGAAGGTGGTTAGCGTGCATGTGTTTCGTTTTGTGTCGGTGGTTAGGAGGCCTGGTTTGGTTGGGGTTATTATTATTGGTGTTGGGGGTTGGTTTTGTTTTTGTTTGGGAGTTGGTGGTGAGGTGGTGGGGGGGGAGGTTTTGAGGAGGCGGAGGCCGGTGGAGAGCTTGATGGGGGGGTTGGAGGGGGGTTGTGGTTGTTGGCGGATGGGATCGCCGGGGAGGAGGAGGGTGGGTGTTAGAGAGGTGGTGGGCATTTTGGTTGGATGGTTTTTTGCTGGTGTCCTCTGTGGTTATTGGGGTGTTTGCGGGTTCAATTGGTGTTGCAATGGAGGGAGGGTGGAGGAGATAGGTTTGTTTGGCTGCGGCTCATGGAAGGAGGTTGGGTTAAATTTTTGATGGAGCTTATCGATAAGGACACTGTCACGTGGCCGTTATCGTTATCGAAGAGTGGGCTTGGCATTCAGGGGCAAACTCCAGACACGCCCAGTATCAAGACGTCAAGTCTGACACACGGGAGTCTTCCCCTTGAGATCCACATTGCCCCCCATCAAATGCGGAAAATAAAACATTATGCGGCGGGAAATTGTGGCATACTTCCGCGGATATGGATAATCTTTTCACTGTGTATTTTGAGTATTTTAAAAGGGTATATTTTTTGCAACATAACTTGAGCCTACTAGTATCGACGAACCCATCTCCTTAAAGTCTAATAACAAAAGAAAAAATCTCTGCCAATGTAGTGTATCACAAACATTCCAATTAGACACAAACAGGTACACAGAGCTCGCCAGACAAGACATCACAAAAGAACGGGACCCCCTGAAAAGCAAATCCTTGATCCTTTTATACAGATGCCCAGAAGGAAAGAGAGAAAAGTCCAGCAAAACAAGAAATAGGAACAAAAACCAGGAGACCAATCGGTAGGTACATTTAAAATAATAAAAGGTTAGGAGTAGCGGATGCCACAAAACAAAAAAGTAGGAGTTGGAGGACTCGTACCTTGCGCAGGAAAGCACAGCCAAGCTCGCAAGATAACCGTCACTCCAAATGAAACAGGAAGCGTGGCGAGGGGTGTCACTAGATATCGAGGCAAGAAATGCCAAAGCCCCTATCCTTCAGGCAGGTGATCATCTACCGGGTTGCACCTGTTCACGCAATGAATGTTCTCTTGGCGAACGGGCGACGACCCTTACCACGACCAAAGCGGTTTCTGCCTCCTCCGAATCCACCTCCGAATCCACCTCCGAATCCACCTCCAAATCCACCTCCAAAACCACCTTCGCCCTGATCACCCTGGCCCTGATCACCCTGGCCCTGGTCACCCTGGCCTTGATCACCTTGGCCCTGATCACCCTGTCCCTGACCACCCTGGCCTTGATCACCCTGGCCTTGATCACCCTGGCCTTGATCACCCTGGCCTTGATCACCTTGGCCCTGATCACCTTGGCCCTGATCACCTTGGCCTTGATCACCTTGGCCTTGATCACCCTGACCCTGACCATTGTTCTGGCCGTTATTGCCTCCGTTTCCTGCTCCAACAGTGAATTTGGTGCAATCATCTTGGGCTCCACGTTGGGCAACCTGAAATGGAATGTTAATTTGGGTCCGAACGAGTGGGAATGAACACAAGTAAACTCACAGGCATGATGACAGGTTGGTGATTACTAGCAGAGTTCATGGTGCAAACTCGATATGAACCAGCTGGAAGACCACCCTCGACGGCAGCGCTAAGCCCGCCTTGGCCATCGCCGGCATCGTTCACACCCTTGAAAAAGACAAAGTCGTCTGGATTCGGGGGCTGTTGTGTGGCGATATCGCCATTGAGGGACTGAATAGTGATGTGGCTGTGGCCCTGGATATTTCCGTTTACGAGTTGCTGGGGGGCTGAGTAATAAGTGACATCGGGATTGGTGAAGGAGCCAGCTTCAAGATTGTTGACTTGGATATCAACATTGAAGTCTGTGTTCTCCTCGAGGTCATCACCAGGGGCAGGGTTCAATATGATAGCGGAAACCATGTTGCTACGGGCAGGGATATCGCCCATAACTGCACGTTTGGAGTTAGATACGGTCGATGAATAGTTAGGTAGGCGAGGAGAAAAACATACCAATACCGTTGCAAGAGCCGCCATCCTGCTGCAACCCGTTTGTCAATGTCTTTCCAGTACAGAAGTTGATGAAATTGGCGCCATCACTGCCAAATTATCAGCATCAGCTTGTATTGTACAGTGGACTAAACCCAAATACTCACGTTAGGGAGGCTGCCTGACCCTCCTCGGCTTGAGCGGTCCCGTCATCCTGGCTGGCGTCCTGTACGTTGTTGGGATCAAGTGCAAGGCCATTACCGTTGTCGCCTCCGTTGTCGCCTCCGTTGTCGCCTCCGTTGTTCTGGCCGTTGTCCTGGCCGTTGTCCTGGCCGTTGTCCTGGCCGTTGTCGCCTCCATTGTCGCCTCCATTGTCGCCTCCGTTGTTCTGCTGCCCTTGGTCGCCCTGGCCCTGACCTTGACCACCTTGACCTTGGCCGCCCTGACCGCCTTGACCTTGGCCTCCCTGGCCTCCAAACTGACGATTGCGGAAGGATTGGCCGACGACTACATCGAGCAGACCCAATAAGACGACCAAAGTGAGCAAAAGTGATTTGTACTGCATGGCTGTCGAGTCTTAATCGTATGAATCCGAATGATAATGGTCCGTTAATCCCGTGAAGTTTTGATTACCTTCACGCTTTTTCGGAAGGGACCAGTCAATGTCCGTAGAAGGAGAGGGAACAAGAAACAGCAGACACAGGCTGGTTATAATGAAGGTAATAATAATACTAATAGCAATAGAATATCCGTTCCACGATCAACGTGAAAAAGGTTGAAGAAAGGAATGATGGTTTAGTGAGGGAGAGGGGAATAAAAAAGAATGCAAGCCCTCAAAACGACCATTGGATGATGACAACCAAGAGAAAGGGGGAAGGGGAAAAAATGCAAACAGAAAGGACTGAGAGCAAAAAGTTGGCAACATGAAGGACGAGGGAAAGTGGTAGATGTATAGCAGTATAAGAACCGCCAAGGCGGTTACATGGAGAATCGGTATGGAGAACCATACTCGAGCGCATGAAGCAGAATGGCAGCGTGAAACCAGGCTGGAGTATACATCGTCGCAGGATGGCCCAGGGAAGAGCTTTCAAGGAGGCCGGAGTTCACGGTATAGGAAACTAGAATTCCGTTTGGGGCCACTCGAGGACTGCCACTAGCCAGAATGGAGGGGGAGACGAGCTCTCCAGACAGGGCTGCCGCGCGTGGGCCTATTTCTGGCAACGCACGGGGTGTCTGGGAACGGGATGTAGCAGACGGAGCGGATAGAAATAGAACAGGGATGAGGTTGGGATGAGGTTGAGCCCGGCTAGTTAGTTAGTTAGCGTGGGCGGCTCTTGCAGGCCTGCCGAACGCACCGTGCCGCACCTGAGTTTGGAGACAGCAGCGCTCAAACCGCCAATGTCCGGGGCCTGGGACATGCTCTGTGTCGACAGCTGTGCTTTCGGGCCTTTTCTCTCCTTAATTACCAGCTCTATCGTTGCATGTCGCAGGCCCACCGTGCGCCCCTTGACCCTGCACAGAGATGACAATGGTTATTTGAAATTATCCGTGCCCACCCTGCAGACCGGTCAGTTCGATTGATTTCCTGATTGGAGCTGGGCCTAGTTACAAATAAGTTGTCGATGGTGGTAGAGCAATGTCAACCTTGTGCCTGATAGGAATGTTGTTAGCGGCCGTCAACTACCCGTTTATTTGATTGGAGGGGAGTCAACTAGCTGTCTATTTAATTAGGTGAGCGTCAATTCCGAATTAAACGTCTAGCAAAAGTTGACGGTTAAGGGAGATTTATGGTTGTTAGTATATAGCTCTGAGAAAACCGTCAGAGGAAGTTGACGGTCCGTTGACGGTCAGTTAACCGGGCTCCTTCTATCCCATGACCGTCCACTCGCGCCGCCCCGGGAAGTTATCTGCAGGCATATGCATGCGATTGAAAATGGCTTCATCCTGCCACCAACCAGAGATGGACACACCAGCATCAGATGCTCCAGCCTGATCAACCATCAGGTCCTTTAGAATACCCTGTATTTTTGAGAAAGGAAGGAAGCACCCCTCAACAAAAAGAGAATCTATTCTCAGGTCCGCGTTCCCGGGCTTTCCCCCCTAGGCCATGTCCTAGTCATGGCTCAAGGGCAAAGGAATCTATTCAACAAGGTCCAGTTGAAAGATGGTGAGTAAAGCACTGCACTCTGGGCTGCCTAATGGCGGCTGGTTGATAGGTATCTCTAGGACTGGCAGCGCTAGATGCCGCAATGGGAGCGGATGAATGGATCTATGCGTTTACGCCGATCACCATGGTATCGCCAGGTGGATTTCTCGCCGTTTCGTTCTTTGAAAATCGGATTGCGACAGAAGATATCGATGTCATCATCAATCCAGAGCATGCAAGCGATAAGGACATAATGGAACCTCTGCATAGGATCATGGGGCAGGTTGGTTATGATTTGGGGTATGGAACAGATTGGATAAACGACCACGTCGCCACGTTCCTCACCGCAGAGACTCGGAAGACGCTTTGCAAAGAGGCAGAACAACAAAATATCATTCTCTGGGACGGCCCCAACTTGAAGGTGTTGGCGGCACCGCTTGAATGGGGATTAGAGTCAAAGCTCAGGCGCCTCACAACGAAACCCCTTCATCCAAAAGCATATACGGATGTGAATGACGCCGTCGTGATACTAAAACACCTCATAGACCGAAATAAGGGACCCCTAAAAAGAAACGAAGTACTGGCGATGAACAAAAATGGGTTTGACTTTGCTTTGAAAGATCACGCCCTTGATCGAGTAACTACCGAGTATCGCACTCAGCATGGAATAGAGCCTTTTTATGATTGATGACAACGAATCTTGAGATATATGGGCATATTACCGAGGGGCATATTCGCGTATTTCGTTTGGGGCAAGTAGTCCCCTTCGTATATAGTGTTCAATGTCACCCGCGGCAGTTATTGAAATCACATGTTGAAGCTTTGTGTATCCTGTTTGTTTGTACAAGCGGCTGTTGTAAAAGAGGAGTTCCGAAGGTCTTTAGACCTCAATTGACACTGTTAACAATTGTGCTAAACTCTCATAACTGACATCCTCCATCCAGTTCTAAGTCTGCCAGCCTGAATCATTGAGGCCCCATCATTAAACGATCTCAGATCATAAAAACTAGGAGAACAGGCTTCAGAGTTAAACAGGTTAAATGCTTTCTAGAAGCTATATTGTCCAGAATTTATGCTCCGTGGCAATTATATTTCTCCTCACAAAGGGGCCATCCTCTACGCCCTCATGTAACACCAGCCTCCCTTCCGAATCGAGCATATCCTGAGGCATTGTGTCTCGCAAATATTGCTTGTCAACTGCTGGGACATGTTTTGGCCAGGAGGGTCCTGACACTGGGTCGTATGGAGCATACCCTTCATTAGTGGCAATGACGTGTTTGTAATCTCGTCGCAAACCAACGCTCAGGCGGAAGTTGAATGACTCTAGAAGACCTTCGACGATACCGGCAAGGATTGCGTAGCGAATCGGATCCGGATCTTGTGGATCTGGGATACGAGGTAGCTCCCACGACCGTCTGCTCTGGAAGAAAAAGTATTCTGTCTCGTATCCAACAACAGGAAGCATCTCATCCCCGCCTATGATTGCCTCGTAAAGACGATAAAGTGAGCGAAGAGGGGTATCGCGAGACCGCCAGATAGGAATGGCTTGTAGGTTTCTGAACGTGCCTTCACGTCGACGTTCAAAAGCAAGTTCTGGATCTTTGATGAAGTCCAACGGTGGAACGGGTTTTGGTAGGGGGTATTTCCACGTGAGAGAGGTAGTGGGAAGACAAAGGCGTAGCAGAGCAAGATAGGGTCGTTTGTGATGGTGTCGCAAACGGGTGATAGTTCCTCGAAGAAGGAGCGGAGTACGATAACGAAGTATCTTAGACTTCGTTCGAAGCCACCACCAACCGAATTTGGTGCTTGGGCGCTTTCGACGCAGCATGATAGTAATAAGACGTCAATTCCACAAGATGGGCTGACGGGGGAAGTCTGGGGACTCTCAATCTAAGATACAAAAACTGATTGATTGGCAGAAAGGTACCCTTTTCTTGATCTCTGTAGTAGAAGGCCTAAACCCACAAGCTCTGAAGTAGTTGGTTGACATGGTGGAACGTGAGGTGTGGCTTGATATCTGAATGTTGAGGATGAGCACCTCAAGCACGTGACATAAGGTGCCTTGGCATTATTAAAAAACTTAAAGTTTAAAAACATCTGATCGTGGGCTCCGGAAAATTGTTAATGCCCAACCGAGAAATGGTCGGAGAATCACCACGAGTTTCAGAAACCACTCCCACCCATGCATCGTCATGCTCGACTTCGCTCAAAGTACATACATTTCTCCTTGGAACAGTATCTCTTTGCGTTGGTTATGTGACTAACTACTATTTTCCCGCTCTGCAATGATCTCTCGCACAGCTCTGACAATAGGTGCATAGGTCCTCTGCGGCTCCATGATTGCTGGGCTGTCCATGTTATTATGGCAAATGGCGATTGCGATTCGATCTCTAAGATCGGCCCACGCGAGAGAACCGCCAGCCCCGGCAGAGTAGAGGATCTCGCGATGATTGCCAACCAACGGATCTGAATATCCTGGTTCACCACCGAGCCAGAATCCAGCTTTTCCAACCCACACAGGAATCCCCACCACTTTATCTGCGTCCTTCGCGGCTTTCCTAGGTTCTGTGAACGTCTTGATGGTTTGGCTCGAGAGTAATCTAGCTCCATCTAACTGGCCACCCTCTGCTAGCAGCGCAAAAATGCGCGCGACCGGAGCAGCAGTTGCGATAACACCAGCACTGGGATCCACGGTTTGCTGGACGATGCGGAGATTGTGGATATTCGAGCCAGGTGCTACTGACTTTGGGCTTATTCCTCGATCATCGAGCAGAGGGAACTCGTTACCACCGTACAGTGTGGCTACTCGAGAAAGATCGTTATCCGAGACTCCGAGATTGAGATTGCGTGGAGAAATCCCTAGCGGCACCAAAATCTCTTCCTTGACGAAGATATCGAACGGGCGGGATTTCGGATCTGTACGACGCACGACCTCTCCTAGGATCCATCCCCAGACTAAGACGTGGTACGCATTAGCGGTGTTTGGTGGGTATAGCGGCTCCAACTGCGCAATATGCTCGACCATCCATTCCCAATCTGCCATAAGTTCTGGAGTAATATCGGCCGGCATCTGAGGGACTCCAGAGCGGTGGGAAAGAACCTGTTCGATGGTAATGCCTTCTTTCCCCGCAGTTGCAAATTCTGGCCAGTATTTTGAGACTGGGTCTTGCACATCGATCAGCCCGCGCTCTGTTTGAATATGGACCGCAAGCGAAGTTATCCCTTTGGTGACGGAGAATACAGGGAATAATGTGTTCTGGTCGGCTGGCGCCCCTAACTTGTCGACATGTCCTGCGACTGCATCGACGATGAGCTCTCCATGGTGGTATGCGGCAACGGCTATACCTATCTCACCAAGTTCAATTGCACGGTCCAGCGCAGCGACGATGCGCGGGTCGCTGGTGAGGTTAGGAGGTGGCATTTCGTAAGTCCTGATCTCTTTCGACGCGTGATGTGAAGCAAGACCAAAGAGACTAGTTAGCTAAGATGGCCCAAGCGGATAGAAGGCGAGGTAAATGTTCCCTTCGCAGAAACAAACTGAGTCATGCATAATTGACTCAGTTGGCCTATCTTCAAGACGCCCTGACCTCGGGAAAGGTTAAAGAATTGGCCGACTCAATCAGATTCTTATTTACTTATTATCAGCCACCTAAATCTTACGATCATCAAATATAAACTACCAAATCAACGTACATATCACAATGTCCCTACGAGTCGTCCTGCTCTCCTACCGCAAGCCCGATATCCCACCAGAGGAATTCAAAGCCCACTATGATGGCACACACGTGCCCCTAATGAAATCCCTGCTGGGGCCTCTCTTCCCCCTCTCACACACGCGCCGATATATCCAGCGAATTCCGAACACCGGAAACTCCGCAAATCTCAATACACAGTACCCCGCCACAGTCCTCAGCGGCGCGCAGGCAGACTTTGGCTTCGATGCTGTCACGGAGATGGTCTTTGAGGATCAAGATACGTTTCAGAAATTCACTGCTGCCTGTATGGCACCCGAAGTTGCGGAAAAGGTGCGAGAGGATTGCGAGAAGTTTTTGGATCTGGAAAGGGGGACGCCGATGGTTGTGCTGAGTGGGTGTGAGGTTACTACAAGGGTTTGAGAGCTTTAGTTTTTGGGGTTTGGGATCTTGGGCGGGGTGGGGGAGGCTTTGTGGGCAGTAAAATAGGGATGGGTGAGTGGGTTGGTAGTAGTTTGTGGCATATATAGCGCTGTGCAATATGTAGTAGTCAGGGGGTTGTTTTCGGGGGAGGTCTTTCATCTTCAATCTACCTTTCTAAGTACCAGTTCTCCTCTGGTTTTCTTTTCATTTCTTTTCCTTTGTCTTCTTTGCTTTCCTTTTTTTCTCTAGATCCCTGATACTATATATGACATCGAGCGCCTCCTAAAATATTCTGTATCCAGGTTACAAGTTGTCCCAACACGTGATGGCAAAAAGAAATGGATCCATCCATCCATTATTTTTTAAATCATTACACTTTCTCCAAAAAGCAATAGTTATCCTTCAAGGCTTGGATCTAAAAGCAACTTGCAACTCTTCACATATAATCCTCCAACAATCCTCGACATCCTTCCGGAAGTCCTTTGACCCTTCTTTATAATGAGAAAATCCATGGATAGCCTCCGGATATTGTTTCGACCTCACATAAACACCCGCGTCTTGGAGCCTTTGGACATATGTCTCCGCCTCATCCTTCAAACAATCCAATCCAGCAGTAAAAACAACTGCCCTGGGGATCTGGTCTTGAAGTTGTTTCAGCAGCGCTATATCTGCCAGCAGCGGCGCAACAAAGATCTGCTCCTTGTCGACATGGGGGGGAAGATAAGACGCCTCCATCAGCTCAGCAACCGCCACTGGAAGACTTTTCGCTTGAACCGCTGGCGTACACCGTTGGAACCGCGTGCGGTATAGTTCATGGCACTCTACGCTGGGATAGAGCATGATCTGCAACCTCTGGCGGAATGAGGGAGGCAACCCCTTTCGAAAGCGGGCGCAGGGCCCGGGCGAAAATGATAGCAAAAGCGAGAGAGCAGCGGTTAGGTTGCCCCCGGCTGAATTTCCCAGGATGGCCACCCTGCTTGGGTCGATGGTGGCGCCGATGGCTTCCATGGTGCTGTCTGCGGAGAGTGCCCAGCGGAGAACTTCGTATAGCTGGAGAAGGGCATGGGGGAACGGATGGCGAGGGGCTTTGGCGTAATCGACTGAGATAACGATGGATTGGGTCTGTAGGGGGGAGAAAATTATTGAGTTGGGCCACGACCGATGAACACAAGGATGTATAGATGGCTCGAAGCTGTCTTAACTTACCTTGTCTGATATCAACCTGTCATTTTGTTCTCCATCTTCTGGTTGCCCGAGTACAAATCCTCCGCCTTCGATGACCAGAGTCAAGGGAAATTTCGGATTTGCATTTACTTGCTGATGATTTTCCGTGCTTCGTGGCAAACAGATCGCACACCTTACTCTCCCGGTTCCTAAACCTGGTGTCTCTATTGTGACATACTTGTCGAATTCTTTGCCTGATCCTGATATTGACCAGACTATATTACGGAGGAGCCCAGCACCGACATGGAGGTATAACGCATGATACCACGGATATCCTTCGCCATGGCTAATTTGTGGCTCTGGGATTTGAGAAGACTCCATTTCTCGATTTCTGGGAATCGTCTGAACACTCGGATTGGATTAAATCGAGTCAGGCTGAGTTTTTCAGAGAAATAGAATGAAGTTCCCTGATGTGAATGATCAAAATTACACGTTTTCTCGCTGATTATCCGCTGTGTCAGGAGATTCGAGTCAGTTCAAACATAGCACCAACCAACCACATAACTGACTATGGCCACCACTATCAACCAATTTATGTCAATTTTCACGACATAATTGCGATATAGGAACGGCAATGGCCATTCAAATCTGACCGTTGAATTCGGAATTTCAAAAAGCCCTCTGCACAGAGACCAGTTGCATGGGTTTTTTCCTAGCACCCCCTCACATACCCTCGCACATCTGACCAGCTCTTACTTCTATTGCCTTCTCCTTCAATTGTTAACGGCCAATACATCATTATGGCGGGGGTAAACGGGACTGAGCTTCCAGAACTGCTGGAACAATGGCATTCGCAGCCTATGCCGATTCGTATCATCCACGTGGGAGCCGGTGCAACAGGCCTCTGCACAGCATACAAAATTGAACGTGCACTGAGCAACTACGAGCTTGTCTGTTATGAGAAAAACTCGAATGTCGGAGGAACTTGGCTTGAAAGTGAGTGATATCTCTGAGTACTGGCGCGAAGATATGGTTTTTTTCTGACTCTCTTGAAGACCGATATCCGGGCTGCGCGTGTGACGTGTGAGTATAGCATGAATAGGGTGTATTTAAAAAGAGCTAGACAAGGAAATATATATATATATATATAGAGAGAGAGAGAGACAGAGAGAGACTGACTTCGAGGTTGCCCAGGCCCGCCCATATATATACTTACACATTTGAGCCGAATCCAAACTGGAGCTCTTACTATGCGGTTAGTGATACAGTTCCAGAAAGTACCTTGTATTAGGCTAATATATCTTTCAAATCTACTACAGTATGCTCCAGAAATCCTGCAATATTTCAAGGGATTTTGCGAAAAGCACGATCTCCAAAAATACGTCAAGCTCGAGCACAAAGTTCTCTCTGCTCGTTGGCTGGAAGAAAGGGGTCAATACGAAGTTATAGTAGAGCATGCGGGCAAGACCTTTAAGGATTATGCACACGTACTCATCAATGGTTCGGGGATGCTGAATAAATGGCGCTGTAAGTCCTGTTTATTTCCCTGATGGGCCCTTTCTTATGTATCAAAGTTAACCGTTGCTGACCTGTCTTCAAAAGGGCCCGATATCGACGGCCTCAATTCTTTCAAGGGCCCCCTTGTTCACTCGGCTAACTGGGACGGTACGAATGTCGAATAAAATACCTAAATGCCAATAAATGCCAATAAATGCCGGCTAATATTCATAAACTCGCTACAGATTCAATAGAGCTGGAAGGTAAACGGGTTGCGGTACTAGGCACCGGCTCTTCCGCCATACAAATCATCCCACAGGCGCAAAAAAGTTGGATTTTCCCTTTCCCCTTCCCCCTCTAGTATTCCATGAAACTCCCCTATACTAACTAGTTTTATTTACTCAGTTGCGTCGCACTTGAAATGTTTTATGAGGTAATGATCCATTCCCCTTCTGAGGCTCGATGGCGGTCCGCTTACCAGCACCACCCGCAGAGGAAATACATGGATTGCTCCGCCAATGCCCCGAGTAGAGGTGGAGACCTCGACGGAGGAAAAGGCTGAGGCAGTGCCAACAAACGGCGAGAAGCAGAAGGAGGAGGAAATGACGAATGCCGATATCCAGCAGTACTTCTATAAGCCTCACGAAATCAAGAAATTCCAGTCAGACCCGGACTACCTGCTCAACTACCGGAAGCAAATTGAATATGCCATCAACGCCGGTTTCGCTATATTCTACAAGGGAACGGAGATGGCTGAAATGACGCAACAATATATGACCGACTCGATGACTCGACGGTTGAATAATCACCCAACATTGACAAAAAAGCTTATCCCCACCTGGGCTGTGGGATGCAGGTATGTGTAGTGAAACCCACGTACTGCTCTTTTTCTCGCACAAATTATTTAATACGAGTTTACAGACGACTCACTCCTGGAGATGGATACCTCGAAGCCTTGATCAAGCCGAACGTTGAGCCCATATACGAGGAGATAATTCTAGCCAACGAGAAAGGTGTCATCACCAGCGACGGCCGGGTCCATGAAGTGGATGTAATAATCTGCGCCACGGGATTTAACATGGCTTGGACACCTCACTTTGAGCTATACGGAGTTGACGGCATCCGGATCAAAAACGAATGGTCTTCCTGGCCCCTGTGCTATCTCGGCATCGCCGCTCCCGGGTTCCCTAACTACTGGGTGATGAACGGGCCACGTGGAAATCTTGCCAATGGAACTGTCCTTCCGTGCCTTGAAACACAGATCGACTACGTGATTGCCGCGGCGAAGAAAATCCAATCGGACCGTGTGCGTGCCATTGAAATTAGACGGGATATTACTGAGAGGTTGGATATGTATATTGACAAATGGCATGAGCGTGGTGTCTGGACGGCGGACTGCAGGAGCTGGTATAAGGACAATACGAAAGATGGCAGGCCACGCTGCTGGGGCGGATCGGTGAGTTTAGCTCTTATGGAAAACCGCACTGGTTCTTCTAGGGGGTTACAAGACTGATATCTAGTGATTCTAGTCCATGCATTATTTGAAGACTATTAAGAATCCCCGATGGGAGCATTACATGTTTCGATATGTCGACGACAACCCGTGGGCATTCCTTGGTAATGGGCGGACAAAAGGTGAGGTAGAGAATGATTTTGAAGGGATGACACCGTATCTTCGGAATTCGGATTCGCCTTGGGATATTGTGTAGAATCAGGAAGCTGGTGATTATTTGCTGGGGGAGGGGGGAGAAAATCCAGGAGTGGAATCGAACTTGCCGTCTTTAATGGTGGATAATATTCGCCTGATCAGAACGGCATATTGAAATAGGGATATTTGGTACAAGGCTAGCAATGTATTTAGTTAACTTTCGTAGTAAATATTGGATATAACCGCAATTCAGTCTTACAATATTAAGCTACAAATCCAGCGTATTTATTCCCCTAGTTACTCGAATTTATATACAATCAGGAGAGCGTAACTTAGCCCACCACGCCATCCTTCATAGAATCAATCAGAAAATCAATCCCCCCCGCCCTACTTCTCTACTATCTACATGTCATCACTCTTTGCCCGGGATATGTGTAAACTTAACCAAATGCGACGCCCCCTTCGCCTCAATCCCATCCTCTCTCGCCGCCGCCTCGCCCGGGTATCCAAGAAGCGCACAATACCATGTCGTCTCATTCATATCAACGGCAAAACCCCCATTACGACTTTTCCAATTCTGCCCTTTGCTCTTTACTTTCCCCTCCATCTCTGCCTTACCCATCTCTTCCTGCCCCTGGCCCTCATCCCACACCATAACCTGCACATACTCGTCCCCAACCATCCCCACGGGGTCAAGCTTGTAGTGCCTGACCAACGGCCGTCCGGGCTCGAAAACGGTCTCGATGCATCTGATAACAGGTTCGAACGCGGGCGTCTGCCAAAAGGCCCAATGGTCTTGGATCTTGCGCCAGTCAAACATGATCACGACGGTGCGTGGGTCGTCTAGGGAGTAGCCCCATGCTGTACGGTTGACGCCCTCGCCTTTGGCGGAGTTTGCGAGGAAGTCTTGTTCTATTGCTGCTGTGGTTTGGGGGGTGCGGTCGTGGGCGAGTTTGAAGATGACAATTTCTGTCACGGGGATGTTGAGGGATGAGGGGGGAGTGTGTTGGAGGAGCATTTGCTCGTAGCCTTTCATTTTGGCTGCGGTGGTGGGCATTTTGGGTGGGAATTTTGCTGGGGATTTCAGGGGGTGGGAGATGTAGAAGTTAAATATAGGTCCTATTGGGGGTCGATCCCTTCTGGTGGAATGGAATTCTCAGGAGAAGGAGTTCTCTTCTGGAGAAAGTTCTGTATTGATTTACAGATACAGATATTCCCCATGTTCGGAACATTTGTACTAAAGTTGGATTCGAAGACTGCTAAGAGAGCCTGTCAGGAGAACTGATGTCAGTTGGACGCTAACAGCATTGGCTTCGAAGCTGATACAGCTTCACCCACGCTCCCTTGAACTGAGTCAGTTTATCGTGGATTGAATAACCAATAAAATTGATCATAAAAGGCCGAATCACTGGAAGATCAAGGCAAGAAATGATGTCTACTCCACGATTTGGATTTGACTCCCATTGCCCCAACGCGGTTCACCATGACCACCGCCCACGAAGATAAACTGAAAGGCGGTATAGCCGTCATCACCGGCGCTGGATCCGGCATTGGCTCAGGCCTCGCCCGGCGCGCCGGTCAGTTAGGAATGACCGTCATCGTCACGGACATCTGCACGGCATCCGCCACGCGAGTCTGCCAGGAGATCATCTCAGCCGGCGGCAAAGCCGAAGCAATCACCGTCGACGTCTCCGTGCCCTCTAACCTAGAAAAACTCGCCGAAACGGTGTTCACCAAGCACGGCAGCGTCCGGCTCCTCGTCAACAACGCCGGCATCGAGACGCTGGGCTTCATCTGGGAAATCCCCGAGGCGCGCTGGGAGGCCGCGCTCAACATCAACGTGCACGGCGTCATCCATAGTGTGCGTGCCTTTGTGCCGCGCATGCTGACGTCGGGCGTGGAATGCTGGATTGCGAACCTATCCTCTATCGGCGCGTTTGGCATGATGCCCACGCAGGCGGCGTACATGCTTACCAAACATGCTGTACAGTCGTTTACCGAGGCGCTGTTTCTTGAGCTGCAGTTGAAGAAAGCCCCTATTCATGTCAGCTCTGTCATGCCGGGGATGGTAAAGACTGGTATATTTGCCGCGGAGGGAGGGGTGGGCGAGCCGGAGGGTGCGGCGCGGTACCGCACGGCGATGCGAGAGATGATGAGCAACTATGGGATGGATTTGGATGAGGGGTGTAAGTTGATAATGGAGCAGGTTGCTGCTGGGAAGTTTTGGGTCTCTACACAGCCGGAGATGACCAGTGAGGTGTTGGCGGGTCGGGCGGCGTTTTTGACCGGCCAGAGGGACCCTGAGATAGCGGAGACTGCGCGGCATCTTCTAGGGGGGTAGATGACTATGGAGGTTTGGATTCATTTCCTCCCTTTTTTCGTCGTCCACTACACTAGATGTATATACTCTGAGTTAAATAATACCCAATTGGATATTGCAGACGTCAGTATGCTACAGTGAGAATAATTCTGCGCGCATCCTTTTTGAAATGGTTTAATATCATTAATTAAAACTGATATGGCAAGTTATTTCTCAGCTCATGCATAACTAACCCACCCGCTGGCAACATATGTACATTATGACGACGGCATATCCCACTGCACGCGGGCGGGTCATTGCATTTTATGGGCCACAGTTGACAAGCTCTAACAGGCCGTCACACGCGAGAATTGAGGAAATTTCGTATAAAAGGCGTTATCAATCTTCCAAAACTCTAGCGAGCATGACTGTCTTTCAATCATGCTTAATACGTCCATGGTTGGTCGCGCCCCTTGAACGTCCCTTGACGACCAATATGGATTCAAGTGTTTGAGAAGTTCGATTCCAATATGATCTACGTTGGCGTTATTGCCTTGTTTTATCAATTCTAAACGAATATCGGGCCTGGATTTTGCGTCAACATTTGGTCAATACCGGGTTTCTTGGGAGCTGCTTGGGCAGAGCGGTACAAAATCAAAACTCACCATACAAGCACACTAATGAAGAAGTGATGAGGAATTATACACTCGGTTGGAGTAGGACGAAGAAACTCTGGTACTCGCTCCAGCGCATCAGGGGTCCGTAGAACGTGCCACTAGACTTCCAGTAAACAAAAGCCTCAAATGACTAGGTATTCACACCCGCACGAGACCGTTAAAGCACTGGCAGTGGGATTCAAAACACTTACACGAAGAACGAGATATTGAGTCCAGAAGATTCCTAGAAGGAGATGCAACGGGATTGCTCCAGATTTAGTCACGTAATGAAAAAGTCGAAAAGAAAGCGTATCTGCTGGGACATCCGATAATAACCGGTGAAGAGACGGTTCTGCAGTGTTGAAGCGGCCGTGTTCATGTTCCTTTCGAGCTTCATCGACCATTGCTAGGAGGTTGGAGTCTGAATAACAACTTGGTGCACAGTATCGAGGAAATAAAGACCCGAAATCCCTGTAGGAATCGGAGCTAGGAAGTAGTATAGCATTTGGAATGCCGAGTGAAGGGGATCTTTGCTCGTGCGAAGAAGACTGATTCTCCTCCTCGGTGTACGGGAGGAAGTCCAGCCCATCAACGTTTATGTCAATGGATGGCAGGTCATCTAGAGCAGGGGGAAATTCCTGCAACCGTGAAAAAGCATTCGACGGGGGCAAATGATGATAGCCTTGCTTTTCTTGGTGCGGCCGTATGGTAGCTGGATGGGACAAGTATTCCTCACCGCCAGAAAATCCATGTTCTGGCAGTGATAGCGGCCCAGCTTCTGCGGAGAAAAACGAGCCAAGGTCAATCGCCTGCTGATTGTCCACGATATTCGTAGACGCAGGGATTTGATTTTCGATCTCTACTCCGGACGGCGCCTGGAAGTCCTCGTTTTCGGCTGTAGTACTCGTACTCTCCATCGTAAGCCCATTAGTGCCCGACTCCTCAGCAGGCGTGTCTGCTTCGGCTTCATCACGTATTGAGCCCCCAGCCCCAGCAGAATTCGACTGGCCAGCAGGTAAATCGTGCGTCTCTGTATGATCTTCTTCGGAAGACACCAGAGCTCGAACACGTTCCAGTTTCGCCGCGAGCCTATTGCATTCAGCACGTAACCGAGCCTGTTCCGCAAGCAACTTGCTCACGAGCTCATCTTGCGTGCGCTGTGCGCTGAGTTCCCGCACCGACTCCTCAAGCTGCTTGATGTACGCTTTTTGCCGCAGACGATGGTCCCTTTGGGCTTTGCGGTCTGTTGCTCGTTTCCTGGCTTTCCGGCATTGCTCTTCGCCCGGCTCATTGGCAGAATCTGACTGGTTTCTTCGGCGCATCGTTCTCAAGCTCCTTTTGTTGATTTTTTTGTCTGTTTCGAGTTGGGTTAATAGATAAAACAGGGAGTTGAGAGAGAGAAAGGGAAACGAATAAGATGGGCACATCCCCAAGCGATCATTAGACTGTTGATTCTCGGTCCAAGGATGCCAGGCTAGGGCGATGAAATGCGGGGAAACGCCGAGGGCTCATTCAGGGGCGTCTGGTTGGTTGGAAACGCTCCGGTCCAGTCGGTTATGGAGGTAGTGGAGCCTGGGGAGTGCTAAAGGGCGCTTAAAAGTTAAGTCAGAGACCCCGTGTATTTTTATTAGTTCTCGGCTTCATCAGCCCGGTAGCTAGCAAGCGATGCTGGTCGACTGTGTCATACTGCAAGATATCAAATGAGAGAAAGTTGCAGATTTAAATGATTCACCTGCGTCCAGTTATCTGCATAATAGCATAATATGTAGGTAATATTTCTAGACAAGCCATTATCCTACTAACATACAACCCAGTCTCTACAGGCATTTCTATGCCTCAAATACCCATTGGGCTCTTCAACCAGTCAATCAGTGATGATTTCAACCCTTTCATTCTCACTAATTATCTCTCCGCTTGAGCAAGATTTTCAGTTTCGTGTCTGGCACAGCCATCGTTGCAATAAAGGTTTGGTTCGGGGCCGTTCCAGGGACGAGCTTCATGTCATAACGAATCAGCATGCTGGCGAGCAGGAGCTTCATTTCGTTAACTGCGTAGAATCGTCCAGGGCTGAGTTGAAAAGCAAAGGATTGTCAGCATCTTTTATCATCCGCCCAGAAACGAGTCAAATCTTCTCTTACAAACTTGAACTTTTGGGCGCAAGTCTGTCCGGCTGGGCTTACTTACCATGCGTGTTTTCCATGGCCAAAGATATGGTAGTCCGATCCTGTGCTTACCATGGAGTTTTTGGCGGCTGCTTGAGGTCCATCGGCCGCCTCACTGGGTCGGCTGAATCGGAATGCATCAAATGTATTAGGATTCTCATAGGAGCCTTCATTCCGATGCAAGATTAAGCTGGGCGTTCCGATTTTTGCTCCTGCTGGGATAACCGTGCCATCGGAGAAGGTGAATTTCTTCTTCGCATTGCGTTGCATTGCCACTATATCCGAGAGGTTTAGTATTCAACACACATGTATACACCAGGACTCTCCTCTCCTATACAAATGGAATTGGGTATTAGACTTACTGAGTCCCGCATTGTTGAACCTGCCGGCCTCCTTGAGGACACTATCGATTTTGTATACTTTTGCCAATTTCTCCTTTGTGATATTGCCATCTCGAAAATGCTCTAGAGCCTCCGCACGTATAGCAGGGATGAACTTTTCGGGCTCCGCAGCAAGACTATACACTGCACCAGTGAAGGTCTGTAAATAGCTGTTAGTAAGAATATGCCTTAGGCCCGATAAGCAATCTTTTACCATTGTAGTAGTATGTATCGAGGCCACAAACAGCGCCATGATCCGTTCGACAATTAAAGGAATCGACCTCTCAACTGGAGGTGCAGTATCCACAAGCCATTGAACCATATTATCAGGCTTATTTCCGTTCTCGTCCAGCTTTCCATCTAGACAGTCTTGCACGGTTTTTGAAAGGTATTTGATTGCCTGACGACGGGATGAAGCCACAGGCATGATCTTGACTAACGACCTGGCGTAGCAAGGAGTTAGTCTTAATCAAACTGCTGGATATTAGCACAATATGCGCACTCACCACTTTATCCAATCTGGGAAGGGTCGGAGGAGTTCTGCCGAAATGACGACGGCTTGAGCATAATCCATGGCAATTTTCACAAACTCTTTGTTGCGCGCTTTACATTGAGTTAGTCTTTCGATTCTTTCCTTGTTTCCTCTTTCTTCTATCTTTTGTTCCACCCCAAGAACAGGATCAATAGTAAAATCGGGAGGGAATGTATTATTACTCACAAAGCTCAGTGCCAACAAAAACCCGGCTGGTTATCCGCGCAATAGTTAGAGCAATTATTTCATATATGCCAAAAGGTTGATAATCTATACATCGTACAACCTCCATCGTGAGCTTTAATATGCCTCTAAGGGGGGAACGGGGGTAGGCAGACCATCAGGCGACCCGATCAGGTCATCAAATGCAGAGTTCAATTCATCCCACATCGTAGGAATATGACGTTGCATGGTTTTTGTAAGATTCATTCTGATAACGGGGACATGATATGTGCGATATCCCACGCCATATCCCATGGTGAACGGTATTTGTTGTTGCTGCCGATGGAATCAGCACACGGCTCCTCATACGCAGGTCAAAAGTGAGAAAAAGAAAAGAAACACAAAGTAAAAAAATCTCACATCATTTGCACCATCTTGAAAACTCAACACATCGTCTGGTGCTCTGATGTACTCTGCAACTTTTTCTTTTTCGTTAATCAGGACGTACTCGCCCTGGATTGTTGAGATGCGAAAGGGACCATGATTGTAGTTGGCGATACCCTCGCGAACCAGTTTGACTGGGTCTCTCAAAAGCCTGTAGGCCGCCACCCAAGATGATAGGATTGGGAAACTTGGGTAGCCAACTCCAGGTACTTTTACCTGTTGAATTTCAACGTGAGCCTGGAACTGCAGTGCCGAGGATTTGGAGGAGTTTTGCTACTGACCCTTTTTTGATAGTCAGACACCCAATTTGCTACTATGTAAACCACAAATAATGAGAAGATGAGCTGAGTGGTGGTCAGGGGTGTGCGTAGAACTTCAGTGAAAGTGGCTTTGGATAGGTAAACAGAATCCATTTTGAGATAGTCTGGACTCCAGACAAACGAAATGGTTTGGTGCTCGGCATGGTTGCTTGATCTCAGTTGATAATATCTGTAGAAGCCGCAAAAACTGACAAAGCCGAACTGACTCAGTCGGCGCTGGTGGTTAATAGTCGCATCCTAGCGGTATGCAGCCTCGAAAATCAGGCCAAGGCTTGATATTCTGTTTTTACTCGCATAAGATATGAGCAATAGGATCGGCATGAAATTCATGCTGAGGGACCCAACAGTGCAAGGTGGTAATTGTCATTTGGTGGTGGTTGTTTTTAGTACTACTAGTAGAAGAGTACTACTAGCAGTACTGGCCCCCTCAACTAGTTACCCAGCCAGGAGCCTTATCAGAAAGAGCTTTCCGAGTCGTTCTTCAACTGGAACCACCACCCGAGGACGCAACCTGACAACGATGGTCAAGGTGCATTTTCGAGGTCTATTGGAAGGAGGTTGGAACTAACTTTGGGCACGTGACCTATCTGCGGGTGCCCGGGCCCCTGCGGTGAATACCCTCTGCCAGCGCGATGCACAACCCCCAAGTCACAAGTCGACCGCGAAGCCGCTGACATGCCGAGAAACACTCAACCCTCCCTTAATTGGCTAAGTTTGGCAATTTACTAGCCACTGCACTGGTCATCAGCTAGCATGGCCTTGTTCCCATTAGAAGGGAAAGAGAAATGGGCGGCATACAGGTTCACGAAGAATGTGAATGAGATGTGGATGCCTGCGCACTTGGACAGAATTCGCTCGGTCATTGAGGAGCTACCGACTGATTTCGACTTCGACGTCCCGCAGTTACCCAAGTAATACGGACTTCCAAGATTTACAGTCATCTTTCACGAGCGTCCACAGAAGCAGAATCCGTAACATTAGGCTATGGCAGCGGGTCGGACACTCTTAATGCGGGAGATGTCACTCCAACAAGCCTCGTCGTTGACCAACAAGGGATCACAGTGAAAGCAAGGAAAAACACAGAAAACAAGAAAAATCGGGTTCCCAGGGCGTGATGTGTAAACTGATGTTGCTCTTCCTATTCGAAGCCCTATTGAGGGCACAGTTACCGAGCAAATGGATCTTCCGGTCCATATTGATTGTCACATATATGAAGTCTATCTATTTTATGAGGGGAAGACATTTTCAGGCAAATGGTGCCAGGCCATGACGATTCGTCTGGAAGGCTGTTCTCCCTGATGATAGATCCATCCATGACTGCAATGCAATGAATATGCTGTCATCTGGCCTGTCACGTTGATCCGGTGTCTTCTGAGTAGTGGAGGGGTGCTGTCCATCCTGGTAGTTTTTAATTTATTTCGTCAGAAGAGCTAGCTATATTTGGACAGTAAATAATATGACGAACGGTGTTCCTATAGATTCGGACACGACTCACGCAGCATTTACGGAGTAAGGTGGGTTGTGATGTGCTTCTAGGATTAGTCAAGAGGAAGGTGACATCTCACCCGGATTCCACCCCAGCCTCACCAACCTCACCAACCCCATGCAACAACATAGTATGACCACAACAGAATTGCCCTGGTGGATTAACTAAGACTGACAGATCTACGCATCTCAGGAAACAATTGCCATACCCTTCAACTTTTATTAGGGCCGCTCGCCTATATTCACACCAGTGCCTCGCCCCGTCGCTGGCCTTTTCCAGAACGAAGACACTTCTCTGCTGGAGGCTGAACTGACAGCCCGAATAATATATCCCACTCTGAAACATAGGAGCAAAACGCCAAAGAATTAATCTTATCATTTTCAGAGATTTGTTACGATGGGTGGCCTTGTTTCCTCCCAGATCGATACTCCATCATCCCCAAATTCCAATATCGGCATTTCGCGGACAACCGGGGTCATCTCTCCAAGGACCAACCATCGGTTTCCTTTATATTATCCGACTTTGCCCTTGTGCCCCTTGGCCTCTTCGGAGCCCCATTTCTGCCTTCTCCTCTGTCTCCAACTCGACGACTTCAACCGGCACCAACCCTGCCCACCCACGCCAAACACGGCACCTGGCACTTGAACAAACGGCCCGAATCAGCCGTGCAGATCTCCATCCAAGACGCCGCTAATCACCTAGATGCAAAACATCCCCGGATTATTGAAACGGCCGCGTTTTCCTGCCGAAGTGTATTTCCCTCTTTATCCGACTGTTATGGGGCTTCGCAAGCCCTCGAAGGCTGCCAGAACGAAAGACGTTTCTAAAGCGTTCTTTCGAACATTCGCATGGTTGAATTCACGCATCTCTTAGTGCTTTTTGCGGAGAACCCTGCGCATCCCAAAGAAGCGGCCGGTCTCAATCAACGAGGGCTAATGATTGGCATCCTATGATGAGAAGCTGGACAAATTGTCTCTCTCCAGCTTGCTCCACCGTAGAGTAATTAATGCTCTATGCTCCGGGGTTTCATTCTTTTCGGACTTCTACCCGTTTCCCGAAACGAGACTGTGGCGGGTGACAATGAAGTGGATTCTACTCCGTACGGGGTATGTCTATTTGATATCATCCCCGCCGGAGCATGATAACCCTAGCAAGGTTTCTGCTCCCCTCTAGCCGTTGGGTCAGTATATATTACCCTCCCCCTTCCTGGTTTCGAGATCTTCTTTCTATCCCTCTTGCATATCTATTTCCAGATCCTGCCCAGTGAAATAGTTTCCAAATTTAATCAAAACTATTTTATTTTTTTGCTGCAAATATGCGGACTTTCCTGCTTCCTCTCCTCGCATCCGCGACTGCGGTGGTTGGCCATTCAACTTTCCAGGACCTCTGGGTCGGTGATGTGGACCATGCTGAGAGCTGTGCTCGGATACCTCCTAACAATAACCCGGTTACATCTGTGTCGAGCGAGGATATTCGATGCAATGTCGGAGGAGCAACGGGAATTAGCGGTACTTGCGAGGCTGCTGGTATGTATTGACGTTTATCATGAAAGCGTCATTTCCCAAAAGGGGATTGCCATTTTGAGGATGCGAATCTGATTATCATGTTAATAGGCGGCTCATCGATGACTGTCGAAATGCACGCTCAGCCTGGTGATCGGGCATGTGAAACCCCAGCTATTGGAGGAAACCATTTCGGCCCAGTCATGGTTTACATGTCGAAGGTCGATGATGCTACTTCGGCCGATGGCAGCTCTTCGTGGTTCAAGGTCTCTGAGGAGGGGTATAACGGTGGTGTTTGGGGAACGGTATGATTTACAGCTTGTTGAACTAATGTTTTGAGCAGTTGATTGATCGTTTTACTATTTAATAGGACTCCCTCAACTCGAACTGTGGCAAGCATGTGTTCACTGTGCCCGACCTTGCCCCTGGCGACTACCTCGTCCGAGCCGAAGCTATTGCGCTCCATACCGCAGGCCAGGAGGGTGGTGCTCAATTCTATATGACTTGCTACCAAGGTATGCTATCATTAATATTTACAGAGCCCAAGATGTGAAAGAGCGCGAGCTAACAGAGATGAAAAGTGAAAATAACTGGCAGCGGTAGCCTTAACCCCGAGGGCGTGAGCTTCCCTGGCGCTTACAGCGCAACGTAAGTTTAATTTCCCCTTTCCCAACCCCCCACTGGTCACTGTTGCCAGAAGAAAGAGAAAGAATAAAATATCCTGATAATATAACTCTAGTGACCCCGGCATCTTGATCGATATCTATTCGCCAATTGACAACTACATCATTCCCGGCCCTCCCGTTGTCTCTTAAGTGAAAGCGAAGTTCTGGTTCTTGAAGGGCTCCGAGGACAATATCCGCGAAAGGAAAGCGACATTCTGTTCAGGCCGCTGTGAATGAGCATCGGGTTTAAATATCGATTTCCGAGTGTGAGTATGTGGGAGGATGAATGACTATATACGATCAAGCTATCATTAACACCGGTTTACGCTGTACATATTTGCATAACTAACTGCGCATCCATTGAATTTAAATGCCAACACTTGACAATTGATATTTTCATCCCGCCTTAACAACACTCACTCAACGAGGTCAGCAGAGGAAAAACTACTAGCGAGACTTGAATATCAAGATCACCCTACTTATACCCTCACACGCCCTACTAGGAGCAACCCATGCTAACCCAAATACGAGTTAAACCTCCTCCCCGATAGCGGATTACACCATAACCTTCATCACGGTGTCTTTCAAATTCCAGAGAACCATACCTTTTTCGAGAAATACGATCCGATCCGGACTGACACTGGTAACTGTGGACTCGGCTCCAAGAAGCCTCTTAACGAGCATAGATCATCACCTCGACGCATTTCTTCCGACAGGTTCAAAGAAATATGCAAGGCTACACCGCCATACAAGGACGAGCTCGCTATGCACATTCCGGATATCGTAATAAACCATGCACAATCTTTCCCCCTCGTCCTACTTGGTTGCCGCCTATGGACCCCGGCCTGGAAAGCCTGGATAGGTACTGATGTATGTAACTTGTGCGCTCTGCTATGTTTTCTGTACAATCAGTCAATACATGCACAAAACAGCGAGCAAGGTAATTTTTGTTATTGCCATAATAAGGCAGATTGATACCATGGGGCTCCTTTTTTGTTGTTTTGTGCTACCCTGTTCCCGACTCTCTACTACATACATGTACGCCGCTCCTACGCTTCCTCACGTGTTTGTTTTTATGCAGCGGGTTGTGAGATAGGTAGGTTACCAATCATCTCTCCCCCCTGTGTTTCCTGAAATACTAGCTCGGCAGGTTGATTCCGGACCAACCTGGGGGATTTATGGGTTGCTGCCGAATACAGCCCGGCAAGGAACAGTTGTCACCAACTCGGGAGTTCTCCTGCGTCAGCCCGTATGTTGGTGAGGAGTTGGAGAGGAGAGGTCTGGCTCAAGTGGTCCGTATGAATGCGGGACAGGTAACGTCTAGGAATGAATGAATGCTGTACTTCCTTTTCTCAATATCAAACCGAATATCAAAACTCTCTCCCTCCCCCTTTTCCCCCTTTTCCCCATAATCTTCCCCCCAGCAAGCTAACAGTTTTCATTAATGAAGAACAGAAAACACCCCGACGCCCTGTGGGGTCCCTCTAAATAGCAAACACGCAGCGGGATACACACAAACACGTTGTCCCTCGTTCAATAAGGTAAGCCAATGTTGCTCTCCGCTATATCATATAGGTTGTACTGGGACGGGTGCACTCTAGCACTTGTAACTATAGAGAGCCATATCAGGGCTCTATCACTTGAGTCTGTATATTTAAACGGCATTGGAGGCCCGTTTTGCTCTCACTAATTATCTTACATTTGTTAACTGGTTTGGCCAAGTTTATTTGACATCATTGGAAAACTTCGTATGTATATCCGTCTCCCTCTCTCTCTATCCGCCCTGGCAGAACCACAAACCAAGAAACCCATTTCCATATATCTCTCTTACTTTCAACTTCCAAAGATTCTCATATCAATAAGCTAACCAGGTACCTTCAACCCCCAGCCCTAACCACCTACCATCAACATCAGCATCAAAAAAATCAAAAAAGACAGCACCTCCCAAAATGCACCTCCCCCTCACCCACATCTACATCCTAACCCTCACCCTCCTCCTCATCCTCCTCCCCGCCTCCGCCTGCAAATGCGGCGACGGCAGCAAAGGCAACAAAAACCCAGAGGAAATCAAAGCCACGCACGCTTGCTGCACCAGGATCGGCTTCGTGGTGGATAGCAAATCCGGCGATTGTTACGTGAACAAGTGGGTGGATAAGTACCAAGAGTTTTTAGAGTGTTGCAGCCAGGTGTGGAATATGGGGTCGAGGTGTGCTTTTCCAGGGGTTAAATAAGGGGGGGGGGGCCGGGAGTTGGATTCTGGATGGTGTAGTGGAGGGGGGAGGGTTGATTAAGTAGATTGATAGGTTTGGTATAGGTGATTGGAGGACGGCGTGCGATGTCTGGGGGGTGGTTTTGGGGTTTTGGGAATGGTTGGTTGGTTGGTTGGATTTGGGAGCTGGGGTTTGGAGGATATTGGTTCTTTAGCACTAGTTGGTTAGAGCTGGTCATTGCGGGAGCATAGAGATAGTATGGCAGCTACGACAGGCTGGTATTATGATGAGATATGAATTTTTTTTTTTTGCAAATTTGAACACAATTGACCTCTCCCCCGGAGAGGTTATCAAAATATCCCTAAAATGTTGCCTGTATGTCTGATCCCTGAAAAAACGAGGCCATGGTATGTATGCGAGTATGCAAGAGTTGAGAACACAAATAAAACAAAAGAAATAAAACGCCCGGATTCCCTTAGCCATCTACCTATCTCTTACAGCAACTTCCCCTCCATCACAAACGTGGCCTTCGCCGAGAGCGTCACCCTCGAAATCCCCGTCCCCAAACTATTCAACTTCACCTCGACGCACAACTGACTACTCCGCCCAATCTCCACCCCCTGCTCAATGGCATACGCATGTCTCGAACCCGCCCCTCCCTTCTGCAGCGCCAGATACGCCGCGAGGGCACAGCATCCGCTCGCGGACGCCGCCTCTTCCAGACCCGCAGCAATCACCCGTACCCGTAGTTTCGTAATATACGGCTCCTCAGTGAAATCCGTCTGCAACTGGAGGAAATACACGCATCCGCAGAACGGCGAGGGTGCGTGTTCACCCGTCCGCACGGCCCAGCCGTCGTCGAGGTTTGGTTCGGGAGCGTAGCCCGGTTCGAGCAGGGAGAGCAGCGCAGGGCATGTAGTGAAGTCTACGAGGGTGAAGGTCATGCCTGGGGCGATGGAGAAGATCGGGTAGGAGCCTTTCATCTTCGCGGTGTCGGTTGGGTGGGGGAGGAGTTGGCGTTGGACGGCGAGGACTTCGTCCTTGGTTGTTTCACGGGCGTGGACGTGCACGTTGTGCGGGATCTCGATGGCGGCGACTTTCCGCGTGGCGTCGTAGTGGCATTGGATTAGGCCGCCTTTCATTTGTAGAGCGCAGCGGGAGAGGTTCAGTATTTGATGTTGCTCGTCTTGCGACTTTTCGGAGGGGGTGATGGGGACGGGCAAGGGAGTGCCGGGCGTTTGGCCCGCGGGTTCGTCGCCGCTGCCACCGGACGAGATGGAATCTTCCCCTTCGAGTTTTTGGAATATATAGTGTGCTGTGCCTAGGACGGCTTGGCCGGAGAAGCTCCGCTCTTCCGTCTTACTGAACAGTTCCATTCTCCGGGCCTGGCCAGCCGCTGGGGCATCGTGGAGGAAGACCGTGTTCACGTAGCCGAATTCCTGGGCAATTCGCTGTTTTCTCGCCTGTGAAAGGGCATTGTTTCGTACGCTTACAATAGCAAGCTGGTCTCCAAGATATCTGGGTAAATGAGCATGTTAGCATAGGTCTGGCCAAGGGCAGATACCCCCAGAGGTCATATAGGATCGAGAGATATCATCAAGACGTATTCCCGCGGGACGATTGGGAGACATATGGTCTCGTCAATGATCCCCATACCACGGACAGCGAATTGCATCAGGGAGGTCGATTGGCCAAAACTTGGTAGGGCAAGTTCTCGGAGGAAATGTGCATCAAGGAGGTGAAGAGTACCTTTCCGCAGTGAAAACATCCGCAACGACTACCGACGTATGTTAGATATGCCTTGAACCCCTACATATGGATTGATCGCAAGCAGGTGGATAGTGGCCTAAACCTGGTGGACATATTATGGGGGGAGGGGCACTCACCAAATGTATGTGGTCCAGCCGCCATGATTGCTTGTGGTATAAGTAGTACTATAGAGAGGATTGAGGGGGGCGTAAACGGAATCCCGGGGATTAATTGCAGTGGTATAGCTGAGCTCAAGAGCAGACGAGGACGAGAGGATACATCAAGCCAGGAAGATGAATCGAGGCCCGGGATGGAAATAAAAAAGCAGCGCGGTGAGTTGTAATTCGGTGGAGCAGCAGCAGGCAAATCTTCGCCGATGACCTCATCTATGGGGCCACCCGTCGGCGGCGGGTTCTTGACGAACACCAGCGAGGGCGAGATACGGGAACAAATATGGGCTTGTGCCGCAATGGATTCGGTATATGGTCTCTCTGGCCTTTGAGTTCGTCCCGGGTTGGATATCTGCTGTTGATATCTCAGTATACGGCGTTCGATGCGGCCTCATAGCCAGCGTCATAGCCTCGTCAAACCCTAAATGAAATTTCTTCAGGAACCTCAAACCAAGCAAAACGCTAACCAGGATGATCGGAGGCTTAACCAGTTAGTTAGTGAGCAATGAGCGTCCTACCCTGCTCCAGTTCTATCTTGTTGCTTTCTCTAGCGCTGTTGGGCCCTGCCGGTTGCTTTTCTTGTTCCCAGTTTATCCTGAGATGCACCAACAATAATATAGCAGCATATGAATGGATCAGGTTAATTCCAAGGATCGATGTCTCTGCTGCGAAAACTACTGCGAATTTAAAGGGCGTACTTCCAGTCCGGCATATCAGAACTCGTCGAAACTCCAATACCAGCATTCTTCCCCTATTTCTCATCTTTCTCGTCCATTCCTATAGCCTCCAGTTACAATTGACCATGCCTCTTGTTCTCGCGTCTAAGGAAGGATAAGCAGTAACTAGAAGGCACCAAGAAACGATACTCGAGATACACCCCTTTGTATATCGCCGCGCGTCCACTTCTTGCCACATCCACGGGCCAGCAATACACCCGACACATTACGCCACGAAGAATAGGGCACTGACAGTGGACTTCTTCGTATTGGCTTTGACATTGGACACTACTAAGCACATCGGAGATACATACAGCCATCCATGTGCCAACCACGATGCCCCATTTCGCTGTGGCGGGCAGGCTGAGGAGCAGGATGGGGACGACTGGAGGTACTATGCAAAGCCCCATTGCCCAGAAAACATGGGTGTTTTTGATAAGAGAGGTTTCAATTGAACAGATCAGGAGGCAGAGGATATGTAGGGCGCCGAACGGTAGACCGACTAACATGGTTTGATACTCGGAATATCCGAAGCCGTTGATGACGAGTGGAGAACCAGCAGGTGATAGTATGAGTTGAAGACGAAATGTGGCTATCGGAACTATACTGACCTTCAAAACGGGGATGGGAGGCGTATCAACACCCCGACGAGGAAATAAATATATGTCCTATTCCCAAAGATCGCCTCCTTGAACTGATCGATGCTAAATTCCGCTCTTTCGCGGATCGATCCATCCAGCGCCAGCCGTTCCGTGGCGATTTTGCGCTCCTCCTCAGCGAAGAACCAGGCCCTGGTAATATCCTTGAGCATAGCAATGAGGAAGACAGCTCCAACTAGCACCGTCGCGCTCCCGCAGATGAAGAACATGATTCTCCAGCTTGCAATGCTTGTTGGTGCGCCTCCAATGAGGTATATGTGGATCAAAATCCTGTCTGCGATTTGGGACATTTGGTTCATATTATCATCCTTGCTGGTCCGGATGAGTATCTGTTGACGTATTATAGCCGGTGGATGGAGATGGGGGTGGATGTGAATCCGCCGGCAGTTCCTATGGAATAGGGGGTAATTAAACTCGGGATGAAATGAAATATAATGCATTAGGCATATATAACTTAATGCATATGTAGATTACATCTCCAAGACAAAAATATTTTCGAAAAAGAACCCCTTCTTCTTTTTCTTTTCTTTCTTGCTTTTCTCCTGTCTTCGCAATTCTCGATCCATCTTTGCGGCCAGATCTGAAAACCAGCCATTAGCCAGCCCCGGGAGGAGTGGTCAGTCACTCCCCTCAGGAGTCAGCGTACAGCACAACGACCAATGGGCCCCATCATCAAGTGGTATTTTTCATGCGCATCAGCATTGGACTGGACTGGACTATTTAGATAGCCAATTTTCGTCAGTATTTAGATCTGGCCGACGAAAATTTCCCCCTTGGCCGAAAGACAAATAGCTAAGGGGTAGAGAATCCGAGATTCATCGTCCGGCTTTTCGGTTAACGGGTGCTTTTCGAAAATCAAAAGCCGTCAAACGAAGTTGGCCAATCTCATGGCGTGGGAAAATATCGTCAACCCATTAAAACCTGAGAAAATCGGAAGTTGAGTTCTGTCTAGTGGCATATGTCTTCCGCTGATATTTAGTTATTGATTGCAATTGGCTTGCATTCCATTGTCTTTTTTTTTTTTTTTTCGTCGTTACTTCGTCAAGAGATAATAAGCTGAATCATTGAAATAAAGACTGGCCCTCAAACAAATATACTGGATGTGAGTTAGTTATCGTGCGGCCCAATGCCCGTCCAATAATTTAGGGGTAAATGCGGTCATTTTTCTCTCCTTTTCTCTCTCACTCCATGATACTGATGAAACAGCTGCAAAGCGCAGTACCAAAAAGACACAAAATATGCATACGCTTTTTCAGTTCCGTCCAGTAATTTCTGTGGTTTATTGTGATTGATTGATTGATTGCATCAAGCAGAGGCCTCAAGAGACCTCGATCCAGTCAAATTTTGCGGAAAAAAAGAAAAAAAGACTTTTCAGGTCCCAGCCAGCCAGCCAGTCATCCCTGGACCAGAGCAGTTAAGAAAACAGTAAACAGGTAAATCAAGCAAGGAGTGTGCCTGCATATCATGTAGGGATGGAACGCATGTGTGTTGCATTGGCGCGGCCTTTATGCCTTTTTTATTTTTTTGACTTGGCCCGGGGTTGTCATTGTCATTGTCATTTTATTGTTCACCTTGTCCACTAGGTTATTGAAAGGGGGGTTGTTTGTTAAGCAAGTTAGATAGGCGGTTGTTAATGTGGGATGTATGGGAGGCAAACGGCATTGTGGCTTGACATTCCACCACATAACCGCGCATATTAACTAGGATCCAGGTTAACTCTGACAGATTGACGACTGATGACTGACGAGGGACGAGGGACCAAGGGAGGGATTTGAGGGGAGAGATGTTTGATGCGGGCATGTCCTTCCCGCCTTGTTGATAGGTAGAAAGCCGTCCCGTCCTTCGCTTGCATACTTATGTATGTACGTAAAGGGCCATGGACGACGGTTTTCGGGTCTGTCTCCGAGGCTGGTTGGTATGTATGTACTATGTAGTGAGTTCGTTAAAATAAAACGGAAAAAAGAAAACAATTAAGAGAAATGAAAAAGAACGAGCAAATAAGATCCTCAAAGACGGGGAAGGCTGCGACTCTGCAGACTGCGGGGGATGTAAAAAAGCCACACCCGAACATCAACAGTTGATCATCGACAATCAGCAATTGACAGCCGGCATAACCATCATCGATATATGTATATGCATACTGTCACCCATTCAAGCGGGGTGATTGATTCCTCTTCCTCGGGATTCGGGAACCAACCCCAACGTCCATCCATCCCCGCGCTCCCTTTGTTTTGCGGAGGGTTTCAAAAGTGATGAACCAGCATCTAACTAGCATCCAGTGAGTCATGAATGCATAAAAAGGCTGTTTGTCTCGGATTTGATCGCGGGGTACATCGTAAGACAGCAAATAGAAGATGGAAGATTCTTTCGCCTTCGCTGAGACAATCAGTCAATCGATTCATCAGCTGGCAATTATCAGTTTGACAGAAGCCACTTAACTTCATACAACCCGCGTACGTAACGAACTATTTCAGCCCCTCCGGTGTCGAGAATAGTAACGGCATGTCGCAGCGGGCTGGCAGCGGGAGAGAGCAGAGCCTGACAGACAGACAAAGGAGGCTATGTATGCTAGTATTCAACCAGAGTATTCATATTCGATTGAGCGAGACCGAGGAAGGCCGCCAGCAGGTTGTCAACCAACCCGTCCCGCGCTTGCGGCTGGCGGCTGGCGGCTCGCTGCAGGGGCAGGATGTAATCACCCTCCCGAGTCCCGGGGACGGACGGGTGGGTTTCAAGAGTGGCAAGGAAGAGAATGTCAATGTTATTTGTGTCAATGGGAATGGCAGCGGAAACGGACATTTTATTTTTATTTTTCATTCATCATTTTACTTGCTTATGTTGGGTAACTACCTCGCGTAAGTAGGGATGATGGAATTAGTTAAATATATAGTATATATCCTAGAAATAGGACGATAAGCTGCTAGCTATGGATGGAAAGGGGAGAATCCCTACATGACTGATTATATCAGAGCATCTATACTAACTACTATTATTGTTCAACAGAGTACTCCGTAGGCACTTCGCGGGTAATTTGCGCCTACATAATTACTACCTTGCGATTTACCCCTGACTGAACCATAGAAACCCCCATCACTCAACTGAACCACACCAGCAAATCAATCAATCAATCAAATCAATCAATCAATCATCCCTTCAAGCATAAAAACATAATTTTCCTTTTCCTCTCGCGGCTCCAAACCTAACACTCATGCATAACCCAGCCATCAAAACCCCCTGGTTATTTATTCTATGCAATGCACTGAAAATCCATCCCGGCCTCCATATCTGCTCTTTCAACTTACTCATTGCTTAAAATCCATCGTAGCCCCTGCATATAACCACCTACCCTTCCCTACCCTGCCCCTACCTACATTATATATACCAAGGGTCGGACCCGACACATTGCCCTACATGACATCTTGAAACAAAGCAAATCCACGGTTCGGGTCGGTTCGGTTCCTTTCCCTTCGTGCATAGTAGGTGTGGTGGCTTATGGTATGGAGGAGAGGGAATTAGGGAGGAAAGAAGTAACCTATCCCTGTATGGTACTGGGGGTGTATGTAGTAGTTATATGTGTATGTAATGTCTGTATGGCATTCCGCGACAAGACACACACGGAGAGAATGAGGGCACAGCAGATGTGTGCATGCCTGAGTAAGAGAGTATGGAATGCTGAGAACATGAGATATTTTAATTGGCTAGCTATTGTCATTGAGATATCTTTATTCTCCTAATCATGTCGAATTGGATTGTGCGATTAGGGGGTTAATTGGTTGGTTGGTTAACTACGGAGTAACTAGTAACTACTCGTAGTTGGATCATGATCTAGATCTACTTTCAGGGGAAACTGGAAACGTGGTATGGAGATATGTAACGTAGCGTAGCATAGAGCAGGTGGCTGGGATGGGATCGATTGGGATCGGTGGATGGGGTGGTTGGCAGGCGATGGGTAAAGGGGGGAAGAGGGGGGCGTGGCCTTGGGGACGTGGGTGTTGTAGTAACTACCTCTAGATACAGAGTACGTAGGTAGTACTTTGCTACAGCCAAGAAGGCGGGGAAGTTTGGTCTAACTATCCATAGGGAAAGACAGAGCAAAGCAAAGAAAGGCATTGATTGTTTGATAACAGAGTTAGCCATCCATGCCTAGGTAAATTGCTAGGACCAGCTGGGTACTGTGGGTTACACCCACCCATGCATTATTATATATATATGCAGGGCTACATGGTTTGATCGCACAGCAGACGCGGGTATCCTGATGGGAGATGGACATGAGCGTGGACATGGGCGTCGGGCGTCTATGGCCCTGACTTCCTCTTGCTTTTTTCCCTTGTGCGATCTTTTTTCGCTTCGGGATGGCTGGGGTCTGTGAGAGGGAGGGAGAGGGGGCCATGGGCAGAATATGGACAATGCAGAAACAGAAAGAAGCTTGTTTTGTTTTGTTTATTTGCTTTCTTTGGATGGGGGGATGTAGGGTCTGGCCTTGGGGGGTTGGGGGGTTGGGATGGGGATGGGGATGGGTGGATGTCTGTTTATCGAGTAAACTAAACAAGAGAGATCGTGGGAAGAAAACTTGACTGTATTGACTCATGATTTGAGGAACTGAAAGGAGTAGTGATCTCGGTCTGGTGAATCCAGGCCAGCGAGCAAGAAAGGATAGCTGGTATAATCCAGATTCTCAATACCAACAACCTGGCATAAAAACCATCAAGCTTGACTTAACTAGTTACTGATTCCCTGGATGCGAATTGTCAGCTGCACAATTGAGTAAATGGCTTGGTCGTTGTTTTGATCCCGCCCACAGGTCCACGCCGTCCTGGGCGGCAGACAGGACACATGTTGGTTCAAGATTCCGACCCAGAGAGCGGGGGAGGCAAAAGGTGTGGTTGATGCGGTGTATTGTAGATATCTATGTAGCATGTGAGATCTGGTGAGAGTGTCCTGGCCATTTTGTATCACCATGGATAGGCTTTTGTTAGCTAGTTACAGGTTTCGCCGATAATTCCCCAGGAAATCCAACTAAGCTGTGGGCGAGTGGCGGGGATTCATTCAACAAGGGCATTCATTGAATATTGTCTTCCCCCTGTTTTTATCAAACAGCCCGAGCACATGCGAAGGGGTACGGTTGGAGAGGCCGTTGACCCCCCGGCCGAGATACAAAGCCAGAGAATGGATTCAGCCAGGCGAGGAGCATCTTCATTCCTGTTGGCTGTGATTTTCTTGAAAGACCCTCTCCGCTTGGGCAGCCAGGCTGATTTTCCCATAAAGCAGGCAGATATTAGCCAGTGGGAAGCCGAGAAAAAGCAGAGCTCTTCTCAACTCGACTGTCTGTCTGCACAATGTATCATCTGTCGCCCACAGGCCAGCGTACAGCCTGTTTAGCTGCATTCTGTGCAAGCAGGACGATCAACAGACAGGTTACAGCTGACGGGCCAATTGGAGTTGAAGTTCCCATCCACAATCCCATGTGCTGGTAAACAGACAATGGTGAGTACAGAGGAGTGTCTGTGTGTATGAGGGAGGGCAGAGAAGTGAAAAGTTGGAGAGATCAGATGAGAACAGCAAATAGGTCTACTGAACTTGAACTGGAAGAGGGGAAAAGTTGGATTAATCATTCATTCATTCATTCATTCATTTATCAGCCAGTCCACCAGTCCAGACCGGGGAGAGCAACAAAATCCTGCAAGGGCCAGCGTCTCCAGCTGCATCAGAATAACCACCTCGCCACGGCTGGCGTCATGATGGCCTGGCTGGACCAAGCGACATCATCCTGTCTTGGGCGCTGCAGGGATGCAGCTTGTCTCGACCGCCCGGAATTTAAAACCGGTTCCTTGAAAACCGGGGCATCACCAGAGGGCTGTTCCTGGAATCAGTGGTGCGAATTCTTGATCGAGATGGGCTTTCGAGACTCGAGAAGAACATCCTCTCCTCATGAACTCTCTCTCTCTCTGCGTCACCAACCCCCCCTCCCCTCTACTCGCCTCACCATCCAGATCCCCGGGAAAAAGAAGAAAGGAAAGCAGAGGAAAAAGAAAGAAACCCAAAAGACGCCATCGCAGGCTAAACAGCGATTCTCATCTGTCTCCACAGCACCACAGCCTCTTTGCTTTCTTTTCTTTCTTTTCTTTTTCTGCTTTTTCTGATCTGCAAGGTCGAAGACGGTCGAACACCGTGGGTTACAGCCCTATTTGGTATTTGGTATTTGGTGTTTGGAAGAGAGGATACTTCATCCCCATGTAGGGACGAGGATGCGAGAAAAACTATGAGCATCTGAAAGCAGCCATGGACAGACAGTCGACGAGGATGCGGTTTCGTAAAGATAGAATATAATAAATATAATACCATTGCACATGCAGCAGACGGCGAAGTGACTCGGGCTGCTTGCGGAGAGACGGTTTGAAGCAGCAGAGAACGCCACTGTATTTTGGTATCTTTTAGCATCTTTTAGTGAATCTTCTGGATCTGGACGGATCGTAACCAGACTCCGGATCTGTAACGATGAGCGGCACCTCAAGCAATCCTCAAATACCTACTACTCTCTGCTCCTGTTGCTCTCCAGCGGATATTCCCTTCTCTTTGCTCTGTTTCTGTTTCCTCGCTGTTTGATTCTCTTCTCTTCGCTTTGGGCCTTGGTCCCGTTTCTTTGGCTAACCTGGCCCTCTCTGACTGCTGGTTCTGTTGTTCTGGTAAATAAAATATAACCCTCCACCAGTTTCATTTCTTGACTCTCTCTAGTAGTCTGATCTCTGGGAATATTGGCTAATAGTTGGATGCAGTGGACAGGCTGTTTTGTTTTGTGGGCAAGCTCCCTCACCCAGCATCACGGCAACCATCGCATCTCTGCCATGGAGCATGTTATGACAACGTGCAGACATAAACAACTTGAACTGTCTCTCTCCGCGTAAACCGCCCTCCGCCAGCTCAATTGCTCTCCGCTCGCCGTGCAGCTGGCCTTTGCACTGTTGACCGTGTCTCCGGCCTCTTTTCTGCCTGCTCTGCGCCGCTCTTCCTGTCGCTCGCTGCTCTGCTCTTCGCCATATACCTTGTCTCTTGTCCGCGCTCTCTACTCATCTTCCACCATGGCCAGCCGCCAGTTTGCTTCTCCGCCTCCTAGAGAGGACTCCGCTATGACGTGGATTACCGAACACTACCTCAGCCAGCCTGAGAGCTACGAGATCCCCCTGCGTACTATGTATGCCCTGAACTCGACTGCGGGCGCCCATCCGCCCTTCTCTCCTCTTCCACCCCATCCCACCTCGCCTCGGTTCAGCCGTGAGCCTGACGGGAACGCGTTCCCCCACCCGCGATACCCCATGGCCAAGGAACAGGACCATGCTGCATACCGCGTCTCCAGCACTGCGGCCCTCTTCAAAGCCCACTTGATGTCCCAGATGTCCCAATTGCCCACCCAGCAATGCTCCCTCCCCCCCAGCTTCATTACTTCTTTCGTCCGCCGCTGCTTCCCGGAGGATCTCGGGGCCGTCGACTTCCCGCAAGCCTTGACTGCGTTGGACTATCTGCGCGACCTTGAACAACGTCGCAACAAGGAGGTCATGACCGCTTTGCAAAAACTTGGCATTCTAGACGACGGATTCGATCAGAATGACCTGGATAAACGGTACCCAGGCGTCGCAAAGTGGGTGGCCTCGCTTAAAGAGAAAACAATCCATGCTTCTGCCTTGTACTCGAAGGTATACCTCGAACTTAGATATTGGGTATGTTGCTGCGTTGTCTCCCTAGATATTCGCGGATAAACCGCTAACACCCCTACTAGACTCTATTTAATGAGATTCTCCTTCCGCCATTCAACAAGGCCCAGTCAGTCGCTATGCTCAACACTCTTTTCCCCGCCGTCATCTCTTCCCGCCCTGCCTTCCACGTGTGCGAGAGGAAGTTGATGCAAGAACGCGAGAGATTCTTCCGATACATCTGCGAGGTAGAGGAAAGAGGCCCACGCGTTCTCGACCCCGTCATCAGGAAGGATAGACGACCAGGGGATGCCACAGGGTGGCCAAAAGTCTACGAATCCCTCAACAAATACCTCTGCGCCGTCAACGACATCATCGACGCATGCTATTCAGTCAACAGCCGCGAGAGCCTCGAAGAGCAATCTAGCTCCCGCCGCCACAACAAGGGCCGCAAAGTCGACTCCGGCATCAGCTTTGGATCTACCGACCACCGCCCCTCAACCAGCAGCAGCGGCAGTGCCAGTGGCAGTAGCAGCGGCAGCACCACCAAAAACAAACCCCTCCCCCCATCCCCAACTACCACGAAACCCAGCAAACCCAGCAAATCCGGCGGGCCCTCCACCCTCGAACGAATCGGTAGGGAGCTGCGCAAGATGCGCTCCCGCGGCGACTTTGGCAGCGACCAAGGCCAAGGCCATCAACAACAACAAAACCAGCCACAGCTCAAAACAAGCAGATCGCGCGGTGCGCTGCGGAAAATGCGCTCGACTAGCATTCTGGGCGAACGCGATCGGAATCTGGGCAGCAGCGGCGCGGGCGAGGGCGAGTTCGATGCGGCGGAGTTTCGACGCAAACGGATGCTTTGGGAGGCGAAGCATAAACGTCCCGTTGATGAGGGTAATGGTATTAAACGATCCAGTGCATGATTTTGATTTGATTGATTCCAGATTCTTTGGACCACCCTGTTTTCTTTTCTTTTTTGTTTATGTTTATGTTTACGTTTATGAACGATGACCCCAAAAGCGTCGGCTTGTTTGGCTTGGCTCTTTGCTTACTTATTTGCGCGTTTTTTTTTGAAGAAATGTGTGTGATGTTGATGCGATGTATGTTTTGAAATGAATTGATGCGGGGCCCTTGGGCAAGTTACGAAAACAGGAGGCGTGGCGTTGTCATTTGTTGTTGTTTGATTTCCTTTTTTTTTTTTTGAACCCGTGGAGTTTTTTGTCATGTTGATTGTTGATTCCAGCCCTACCTACCTAACCCACCTACATACAGATTTTACATATTTGGAGCAACACTGCTTTCCCCCCACCCCCTTCTCTTTTTTGTGTGTTTTTTTTTGATATCTTGACAGGCTTGACCGGCTGGCTATTTTCCTTCCCTATGTTTTATGGTTCATTTTTTTGTGAGAGTAACTCAAACTACCTACTAACCACCCCTCTATCATTTCACTTCTTTGCTTTCCTTCTTTTTCTTTCATTTTGTCTTTCTTTCCTTCTACTCCGTCTCTTTTCTTTTCGTTTTATTCTGTTCTTTGGCTGCTGCGCTGCGCTTCGAGCGTCTTATCCTGACGAACTTGGAGTATGAGTACGAGTATGAGTATGAACGAGTATGTTTTCTGGCGTTGTTATTGAAAAAGTTGTTAGTTAGTTACATGAGACAAGGATGGCTTCTAGGGGAATGAAATGAAATGAATGAATGGATGTTAAGAGTACTGGAAGAGAGAAACTAGTTAGCTATGTGTGATATTATTGCCCTGTTGTGGCATTTATAGGGAGGGGAATCTTTTATTATGCCATGCCCTATGCGACACCACGCCATGCGGCGTCAATATATATATAGATAGAAATAAGAATAAGCTGTGTATAATGCGCGTTAAGGGGCAGCATGGGGTTAGAGGGCATGGGAAGTGATTCAGCAGATACTAATTACTAAGTATATACCCCGTATAGGGATAAAGAAGAAAGCAGTGGAGATATAGGGTTCAGAATGCAATGCAATGCAATTGCTTTTTCCTTTTTATTTTCTCCCATCCATTTTATTAGTTTAACTATCTATGAAGTGGCAGAGTTGCTGTGCCGGCTGCCATTACAGTGAGGACGAGCCCATGGTTAGTAGTTTATATATAGTAGATATGGATGTTCATTTACAGTTGTGGGGTGGTTAATCCAAGATCGATTTAGTTATATAGAGTTCTTTTCTTTGCTCTGGATGTATAATTATACACGCGTATGATAAACTACTACATGTCAAGTATTTGCCAGTTTTCATGGATCGAGCTTTCAGAAGCTCCATACCCCACCAGTTAACGAGTTGCCAGATAACTAGCCGAGGCGAGGTCTGTAGTGTAAGATCATCTCACCAGCTAGCTCTCTGCCCGCCATCCATCTTCCCTCGGGGCTAATAACTTCCAAGCGTATGACGATCTTGCAGATAAAAAAAGGCATGATGATGACCGAGGTCTCATCGGCGTCGGCTCGAAATGTCATTAAGTTACTACTATTCAAAAGGAGCTACCATCCCATCCCTCCCTCCCATTGCCCAGCTACAAACATACATCCATCTCTTTCTCCACTGGCTCAATCTTATTAGTATTGTATAGACAATATCTAAAGACGTTTTTCAATTCGCTCACTCTCTCCGTCGGAAAATCAATCAATGGACGAAAGCAAGCAATTCGGCAGCGCGCTCCCTTGGGCTGAGCCTGCTTGGTACGTTCAAGTTTAATCAAGCCCCCGCATTTTCCAGTTCGTTATTATGTATCTATTTCCCTAACAAATGAATGAATGGAATTAACAGGTACTCCGGCCGCCCATCCCCATATTACAACGAGAGCCATTTCAGACTGCGCGATGCTGTGCGGAAGTGGACTGAGGAGGTATGTAGTTTCATTAATATCCCCGCATTAGTTATCCCCGCATTATCTATCCAAGCTTGCCTGGGGGGAAAAAAAGAAAAAGAAAAAAGAAAAAGCGGAAAAATAGAACCAACTTATCCCCCCGCGTGTCTAACTTAAAAAAACAGAACGTCGTCGACAAAACCGAAGAATGGCAAGCTCTAGGTAAAGTGCCTGACGACGTGTATCAGAAATGCGCGCGCGACGGCCTGCTGCTGCCCATTGCCTTTGGCAAGTCGATTCCAGAGGAGTATGCGAATTATCCCATCATCGGGGGCATCAAGGCGAGCGAGTGGGATGGGTTCCATGATTTCGTGCTGTGGGATGAGCTGTTTCGCGGGGGTTCGATTTCGAGTGTTTTTGTGGGGTTGGTGAGTGTTTTGAATTATATGGTTATGCTGGGCATTGGAATAGGTTTTGCTGATGGGGATTTTTTGCAGACCGTCGGAGCACCCCCTATTAAACAATTCGCGTCGGATTTCTTGAAGAATAAGATCCTGCCGGAGATTCTGTCGGGGCAGAAGAGAATCTGTCTGGCTGTCACGGAGCCGTCGTGTGGATCGGATGTGAGGAATCTCACGACGACGGCGGAGAAGACGCCTGATGGGAAGCATTATATCGTCAATGGCGAGAAGAAGATGAGTTCTCACCCCCTCATAAGTCTGGAGAATCCAACTAACTCTAGGATTACTGGATAACCAACGGCATGTTCTCTGATTACTTCATGGTGAGTCCCCCAACCCCGGCAGACTGACAAGCCCAACTCCCGCGAGTTTTGAACCATCACTGACAGCTAGTTAAACAGACCGCCGTCCGAACCGGCGGCCCGGGGGCCGAGGGCATCTCCTTCCTCCTAATCCCGCGCTCCGAAGGCCTACGCACGCGCAAGATCGAAATCGGCGCGGGGGGCATCAGCGCAACCACCTACGTCGTCTTCGAGGACGTCAAGGTCCCCGCCGAATATCTCGTCGGCACCGAGGGCCAAGGATTCCGCTATGTCATGAGCAACTTCAACCACGAGCGGCTGTGGATCGTCTTCCAGACGCTGCGGGCGGCGCGCATCTGTCTGCAGGACGCCATGGCGTGGGCGACGAAGCGGGAGGCGTTTAACATGACGCTTATCGAGCAGCCGGTTGTCAGGCATAAGTTTGGCCTGATGGCGAAGGAGGTGGAGGGCCTGCAGGCGTGGACGGAGCAGGTGATTTATGAGCTGGATCATATGAGTTATAAGGATGCAAATCGGCAGTTGGGTGGGGTTACGGCGTTGTTGAAGGTTAAGGGGGGCATGATGCTGAAGTATGTGGCGGATTATTGTGTACAGATTATGGGCGGGTAAGAAGGATCTCTCCCAATCAGTTGCTTTGAATTTGGAGGATTGGTAACTAACTAATTGCTACCGGTTTGGATAGACTGGGTCTCACGAAGACGGGTCAAGGCTCTCGTATCGAGCAGATCTCTCGCGGTACACACACGTTCATTGTTCCTGGTAGGTTTCGTTTCTTCCTGGTGGCTATCACTAAACGATCTCCCCCTTTCTTGTTTTGGGCAGATTGCTAACGTCAACGACCGTGTAGGTGGCTCTGAGGATGTCCTTATTGATCTTGGTGTTCGGGAGGCTCTCAAGCTCACGATGATTAAGGCGAAGAAGGGTGCGAAGTTGTAGAAATGGGGATAAAGCGTCATGGTTGTTCGGTAGTTATCCATACTAGCATGGATGCGAGGCGAATGACACCGGGTAGGAGTGAGGAACCCCCGAAAGCGACCGTATAACAGTCTTGGGGAGATTGTATTCTGCGTCCCGGTATTTCCTAGCTCTTTTTGGAGTTCCATCCTGCATTCTTGTATGTAGTTAAACTTTTTCTCTCTTCATTTGTATACCAAACCTACTCCACCAATTCATTATATTAGCATCAACCCATACCCCCTTCATCCACAGAAAGAAGAAAGAAGAAGGGGGGGGGGGAAATCCACCCGCTCAACTCACCCACTCACCAATTCAGCCTCCCAGCCTACCCCCCGTCTCCGTCTGCGTCTGCGTCTGCATCTGCATCTGCATCTGCCTCTCCCAAAGCACCCGATCCCACCTCCCCTCAACCAACGCCCTCGCATCCCCCGCATACATAAAAGGCTTCCCCGACACCCCTTCCTCCTCATCCCCCTCCCCCTTCACCCACCGTATCCAAACCGGCGCAACCCTATACGCACTCGTCTCATACGCCTGCAACCTCCCCGCCTGCCTCTCATCCGTGACCAAATACGCCATCCCACGTACCTCCTCCCCCTGCTCGCCATCAATCAGCGCCGGATAATCGCCCCGTTTCGCCAAACTGTAGCCGATGATTTTCGCGGGGCGGAGTTCGGACGGGAGCGGTGGCATGGTGGTTTGGCTATTTGGTTTCTTTGAGGTTGGGGGGTTGGTGGTGTGGAGGGGGATCTGTGTTCGGGTTGTAGCTATGATTGAGTTCCGGATTTAGGTATATGGGCACATATGATGGGGGGATGAGGTGTAATTGTTAATGGATGACTATCCGGGCTAATTGCCAATGGTAGTAGTAGTTGGTCTTTGGCTGTAATGTAGAGCGGATGTTATGGAATATCAAACAACAACCTTGAAACTCTTTCTCCGATACTATCTAGACGGGTATACATGTAGACTAATTCTATCAGAGATTGCAGAATTGAGTAACACCCTGAATCTAATCTGTAGAAAGCTGTGGTGTTGCTGTAGAAAATGACGGAAAGGATATGGAAGCGGAGTGAGTTCTGTGATGAGAGATCTGATATGAGCTGTGATTGGCCGAAGTAATATTATGTAAGCACCTAGTCTCCGAGTCACGTGAAATGCGCATATGGTCTCACTTTCCCGCCGTAACACATGCTACGGCGGACCAGAGACGCCAACAGAGCTGGCTGTTGATCTGATTATGTGTCCGAAACGTCATTCTTGATCCTGCTTCAATCAGGCTGGCTGTCTACTTCTTTTATTTCCCGATGTCTAGAATACATTGTTGCGCAAATACCTGATACTCTCATTTGAAAGAAGCATGTTTATTTAGCAGTTCGTTGGAAACCGCCCAAAGCAACTCTTGCATAGCTTCCGGGTCCTCGAACGATGAGCTGCGGCCCGATTTGAATGGGATTGAAAGAAGCCCCATTTAGGACCTTATATATTACACAGGGTGGCTGTATAAATATCTGCTAGATACTTACATGCCATGACATTTACAAACTATTCCTGTCCCTGGCGATTGGGCGGCCTGGCGCTGCTTGCCTCCTTGTTTACCTCGACTATCTCCGCCAGCCCCTCCGTCAATGTTGCCCTGACAGCTTCATTCAACGCCGGCCCATACCTGGTGGAGCTTTTGTAGGTGGTTTTATTCTTTTACATTGGAAGATATCTATATTCTAACTCGAAACCTAGGGAGACAGCCGCAGAAGAGAACTCGACCAGTTATTTCCCCCTCCTAGACCGCATTGCCGAAGGCACCTTTGCAGAAACCACCACGCAGAAAGACCTCTATGACCGATTCACACAGCTTCTCCAGGACGATGGACACCTTACGGATCCCGAGTCGATCTCATCATTTAAATTTGCGTTGGCAATCCGTTCCACCGCCCCGCGAATCGAAGCCCATTACCAATACTATAATACATCCGTGGAGCCCTCGTTGATGGTAGCGCAAGATGCAGTTTGTCCTGTCTGGGCGCATTACGAGGGAGACCAATACTGCTCACCCAGCTTGTCATATGCACAGCAGAGTGTGTCTGGAGACCAGTACGTGGGGTATATTATTTTTTATGTGTTGGAGGTCGCTGGCTAATATATTGCGGGGTGTATTTAGACACGATGCAATCTTGCCGTTTGACCGGCTTCTCGGGGACGCTTCGTTACCATCGTTGATATTATATGCAGATGTTGCATCGCCAGCATTCAACGCGTTCCATCAAGACCTGAGCCAGAAAGCCAAGGATGGCCAGTTCTCATACAGAGTGCGCTATCGGCCATCCAACACCGGGGTTGGGAACCCACTTTTCGTCAATGGTTATGGGGTGGAGCTTGCACTTAAACGCACAGATTACATCGTGATTGATGACCGGGATGCGGAACAGAGTGTATTGAAGGACGGAGATGCAGCAAAGCCTACATTGACACCAGAGGAGGATTTGAAAGAAGACTCGCCCGCTGATCTGAAGCCATTATCTGCTTCAGAAGTATCTACACTTGGTATAAATGCCGCTAGCTTTGTTATGAGTAGTGAGGACCCATTCGATACGCTGTTCAGATTATCTCAGGACTTCCCTAGACATTCATCTGCGATTGCGAGTCGCAATGCTACCCCTGAATTCCTTACCGAGTTCCGCGGAAACCGTCTTGCTATGCTACCTGCTGGCCTTAATGCTATGTGGATCAATGGAGTTCAGATGGATGCTCGAAATATCGATGCCTTTTCTCTTCTGAGCCATTTGCGGCATGAGCGGAAGGTCATCGGCAACATTCGAGAATTCGGCCTAACTTCGAGACAGGCTGTTCAGCTAATTTCCGACCCCGCTATCGCTAAAGCTCAAGCAGCGGACGATGCGCAGCGGTATGATTACAGAGATGAGCTCGAGGGCGGAAATGTTATTATTTGGCTGAACGACATTGAAAAAGATCATCGATACGAGGGTTGGCCAAGCACTTTAGATACAGTAAGCGAGTTTTGGAGTTATGCTGTGTTTTCAAACTTATTCACATTCCTAACTTGGCCGTTTAGTTGCTTCGACCAACATATCCGGGACAGCTCCCCCAGGTCCGTCGGGATATTCACAACGTCGTTCTCCCTGTTGACCTGACGAACCCCAATGATGTTGGGATCATCGTTGGAAATCTCCAGATATTTGTGAAAAGAAAGATTCCAGTTCGATTTGGCTTCGTTCCGATAGTGCACGATGACAAGTCCCTAGAGCAGGCTAAAGTCGCTCATTATCTTCTCGATACATATGGACTTGTTACATTGCTGTCATACTTGCAGAATGTGAGTTTATATCTTTGTGTAAACTTCCTAAGTCGTCCTGCTAATGTCTACCCAGTCACTGGCCGAAGACAAACTTGGCTCTCCTGATAGGGCTTCTTTTACGACAGTCGTAGACGACCGAAAGGCGCGAGAGGAGCGCACGATTCTCGCCTTTGAGGACGTCTTAAAATCCGACCAGTATGACCCTGTCATTACTGGCACGAGATCCTACCTCAAGAGGCTGGCCATCGATCAGGAGGAGGTGCCATTTTTTGTAAACGGGGTTGTATTCAGGCGTGATGAAAGTTACCTACAGTACACTATTGCCACTGTCACCAGGGACTTGGAAGAGATTCAACGAGCCATCTTCGAAGAAACCTTCGAAGAAGATGATTGGCTTCCACTATATTTCTTGACAAACGCTATGCAACGGCGAAGCCCCCTGCTTATTCCGGAGGACCCGCGCGCAATCAAGACTATTGACTTGAACGGAGCGTACAAGAGGAACGGCAATATCTTCGATACGCTTTTGCGAATTCCTGCGAAATCTCAGTCGGAGCATCCACTCCGAGAGTGGACCAGCATCGTTTTGATAACCGATTTGGATACCGAAAGTGGCGTCAAACAGCTAGGCTATTTCCTTGCATTCTGCGAAACGCATCCGGAGGTTGAAATACTCCTGTTGCATAACGGTGCGGGAACATCGACGTCGAAAGACCTCTCGGCCACGCTTTACGGCCTCCGAAATGGCCGGGATCTCGACCCAATCGCAGTAGCCGCTGCCCTGGATGCCCTGGCTTCTGGAAAAGATGCGCCAGAGACCTCGGACCCCGAACTTGTCTCTGAATATTGGAACGTGGCTCAGTCTCTAGCAGACGAGTTTGGAGTCGGTAAAGGCGCAAGTGGCTTATTGGTGAATGGCAGGATGATTGGCCCCATTTCGCCAACCACCGTTTTTGACACGCCTGATCTGGATCAGCTCCTGGCCTATGAACGTGCCAAAAGAATTGGCCCGCTGGCGCAAACCGCATCTGCCCTTGGTTTGGATGCCAAGATTGAAGGTCCCTTCGCCCTTGCTAGGCTGATGTCCGATGTTGCCCTATCGACGACCTCGGACATTCCAGAGGATATCTACGACTCTGGGCCGAATATCCGCACTAACTACTTCGAAAAATGGAACGGCACCCATTCTGCCATCACCATTTCGAACTCAGATGACCCCTCGATCTTCATTGTTGCAGCTGTGGATCCAGCCACTGAAGTTGCTCAACGTTGGGTTCCTATTCTGAAAGTGCTGTCTGAGCTAAGCGGAGTCGGCTTGAAGATCTTCCTTAGTCCTCGCGAAAACATACAAGAATTGCCAATCAAGCGCTTCTATCGCCATGTTCTGGAGGCCGCGCCGTCCTTCAACGATGATGGGTCTCTTGTCAAACCACAGGCCACATTTCATGGAATCCCGGGCGAAGCTTTGTTGAATCTTGGGATGGATGTTCCCGCTTCGTGGCTCGTTGCACCAAAGGAATCAATCCATGATTTGGATAATCTTAAACTGAGCTCACTGAAAGAGGGAACAAACGTTGATGCTATTTATGAACTGGAACACATTTTGATTGAGGGACACTCGCGAGATGTGACTCTAGGAACCCCTCCACGAGGCGTCCAATTGTTGCTCGGGACCGAGAAGAATCCTCATTTCGCTGACACGATCATCATGGCGAACCTTGGATATTTCCAATTCAAAGCACAACCCGGCTACTGGAAAATCACACTCAAACCAGGCCAAAGTGAACGCATTTTCAACCTCGATAGCGTTGGTGGACAAGGATATAGCCCCAAACCGGGCGACGAGAACAACGAAGTCGCCCTCCTCTCCTTCCAAGGCAAGACGCTCTTCCCCCGTCTCTCCCGTCGTCCCGGTCACGAAGAAGACGACGTCCTCGACGCGGGCTCCGGCTCCAAACCTGGCTCCGCAATGGACTACCTCTCCAAAGGCCTAAACTTTGCCTCCGGCGTCCTCTCCAGTATAACCACCACGACCCAACCTAAGGAAACCCACGCGGACATCAACATCTTCTCCGTCGCTAGCGGCCACCTATACGAACGCATGTTAAACATAATGATGGTCTCTGTAATGCGTCACACGAACCACACCGTCAAGTTCTGGTTCATCGAGCAATTCCTCTCACCATCATTCAAATCCTTCCTCCCCCACCTCGCCCGCGAATACAACTTCTCCTACGAAATGGTCACCTACAAATGGCCACACTGGCTACGCGCCCAGCGCGAAAAACAACGCATAATATGGGGCTACAAGATCCTCTTCCTCGACGTCCTCTTCCCCCTCTCCCTCGACAAAGTAATCTTCGTCGACGCAGACCAAATCGTCCGCACAGACCTCTACGACCTAGTCACCTACCCTCTCGACGGCGCCCCATACGGCTTCACGCCCATGTGCGACAGCCGCACAGAGATGGAAGGCTTCCGCTTCTGGAAGCAAGGCTACTGGGCGAAATTCCTCCGCGGCCTCCCCTACCACATCTCCGCGCTGTACGTCGTGGACCTGAACCGGTTCCGCGCCATCGCCGCCGGCGACCGCCTGCGCGGCCAGTACCACTCGCTCTCCGCGGACCCGAACAGCCTGAGTAATCTCGACCAGGACCTGCCGAACCATATGCAGCATGTGTTGCCGATCAAGAGCTTGCCGCAGGAGTGGCTGTGGTGTGAGACGTGGTGTGCGGATGGTGATTTGGAGAGCGCGAGGACGATTGATTTGTGTAATAATCCGTTGACGAAGGAGCCGAAGCTGGATAGGGCAAGGAGGCAGGTGCCTGAGTGGACGGTTTATGATGAGGAGATTGCGGGGGTGCAGAGGAGGGTGTTAGAGGGGGGGGAGGAGGAGGCTGGGGCGAAGAAGGAGAGGAGGAAGGATGAGTTGTAGGTAGGTAGGGAGGTTTTGGTTGTATGTAGACTATGCTATGCTCTGCTGTGTATGTGAGGTTCATATATTCTAGAGGATCGACTATTTCTTTTTCTCCATTCTGCTGATTAGATTAGAAGTCTCTCGTCCCCAAACATGGTAGTTAAAATCGTTAAAAACAGGCAGGCGAGCGTTTTTTAGAGGGATTTTCTGGTTCTTTTGGGTTTCCTTCCTAATCATACATACAGTCATAAAATCATACAGGGTATCATAACGATCAATCAGTACAAAGCGGGGTATCAAATCATCAAATCATCAAACATCAAACATCAAGCAACAATAACATCTTCTCCATCAATTCAAACGCAGCAGAGGGTGGGCGAACCTTGGTAAAACCCAGTTCCCACAATAAACACCCACTCAACACCCATGACATACATAACATTCAGAGCAGGTCAATCACCCAGCAAAATAACAACTCACAAACAACAGCACAGCACCATAAATAAATAAACCCAAAGAGAATACAACTTTCCCAACAACCCCCTTCAAAAGCACCAGATAACATGGCTCGCCGATTTTGGCAGTTTTCACAGGCGCGTGTACTCCATCGCTGGCAGAGGAGAGTGCTTGACAGGGCTCCAACTCAGAGGATGCAGTGATGGTGGCGCAATAGGTTCTCCGACCACGTTATCTTCTGCGTGTTCGTCGGGATTAGATCGTATAGTCGACGCCTCGGTAGGCAGCGCGGTGAGAAGGTTGTTGTAGGTTCAAGCTTGGTCGTTCTAAGTCTGCATCTTCTGGCCAAAACTCGAAGGATGATGTCACGCCGTAATGTCGCAGAATGAGCAACTTCGTTCGCCGTCGGGACGTATCTCATCGTATATAGGCGGCCACGGGGTCTGTAATAGACCGCTGGGTTCCAATCTCTTTCGTCCCCCAAAGGTACAGCGTAATGGTTTGAATAGGAAGCTCCACCACCCCTATTAACTTGTTGATTGTCCAGATTTGAAAGCTGGTTAGGGCTGACGTCCCCAAATTCGGGTTCGTTAAGTGACTGTGGGTGGATATTGGGCGGAGTTATCATAATTTGATCCGAGAATCTCGCCGGAGATGTGACAACCATGAAATGGAGCGTTGCTCTCAGGCACCCCTAAACCCGGACACAACGGCGTTCACGGGAAGGTTTGAAAGGGGGTCCAAGCCATGTAAAATAACCTCCCTTACATTAATGAGGGTAAGTAGGCCCGCCGTAGCGGGCGTTAATCCGGTTTGTCGCTTGCTTTTCTTAGTTCTCCGTCGCTTTTTGGGCCCCGAGGGTGCTGGGTCCCCGGCGATTGCTGCCCAGGCAAGTTCATAGGGCCGTTTTGGAGCTTGTGTCTTCTGTTTGGACTGGGCACAGCTGGAAGGGCGGTCCACACAGACGTCCGGCGGATGACGAAAAGGGAGGCAAAGAGATATGATGATATCTGGCACATGGAGCGGGCGGACGGACGTGGATTTTGGAACCGTCGTGCCCGCAGGGAAACAGCCAGAAGCCAGAGAAAAGACAATATATAGTTATTTAGAGGACACGAACACACACGGGCAGGATATATTGTTGACCGGAATGCGTGCATATTTCGAGTCTGTCAACTAGATTGGCGATGGGATATTGGCGATGCGGATATCAGGAAGTGGGGGGGGGGTCCATTAAGGACAGGATGAGCTGGTAATGAAAACTTCTGCCCCGTTGGATGGTCGTTCTCCGATCTAGAAGAAAAAGGGGCAGATATGAACACAAACCGGAATTATTTTGCACATCTTTGGGTTATGTTTTCGCATCCAGAACGTTAGTCAGTTCCATAAAGTTATATTGGGAAGCGTTCCGAGCGGTTGCGTGGTGGCAATCTCTAGAGGCCTTGCGCCTGCTATCGGTTGTCATGAACCCAGAACAACCCAATCTTTGGGTGTGTTGGGTTTGTTTCCTGCCTCTTCCTCCATCTCTCCTTTGCGTGAACTCTGATCCGAGCGTCTATCAATGATGACCAAAGGGGGATATTGAATCGGATGAGGTCAAGGTAAGAAAATCGGCTCTCCGCTAGGACGAGGTTGGGGCGTTTCTAATATTGCTGCCCTGGGACGGTGAAAAAGATGTAAATAGCAGGTACATGTCCATGACTGTGGATAGTAACGAGCTATATTCTCCAAGGACCGGGTTTGTGAAATGAGTCTCGGTTCTCGGGTCCCACGCCTTCCTTAGGAGGGAATTCATGGTGGCTGGTGTCTTGTTGTGAAGGTTCGTTGCCAGTTGGAGTAGTGGTTTGTTTGGTGTGAAAGGCGCGTCTCGATCGACAGGCCTCTTCGTACTACTACTGCTGGAGAGCCTGGTGCATTCCTTGCTGCCTTGACATGAGGGATCGCTGCAGGTAGAATGTTCCATAAGGCGTGATCAACCACAACCTCCTGTGGAAAAGAAAAAATGATCAACCACCTCCGCGTCGCTGGGTCCTTGGTAGCATGACTCAGGCCGCGAAAAGGTGGGACCAGGTGGCTGGGATGGCCCTCGACGACGATTCCCGTCGCATGATTTAGGGCAGCGTGAGCCAGCAGGGGTGTAAACAAACGAAATGATATGACGGCCCCATGCCGGAAATAATGGTCGGGCCCCAAGGCTACTTCATTCGGCCAAAATCGAAATTGGCGATATGAAAGGCGTGACGGGGCAGGGTGAAGTGAGTAGGATGTATGTACCGAAAGGGAGGCATATTTGGTTGGCGTTGCTAACCTTTCTATATATGAGGTTCGCCAGAGGGGCAAGAAGGAGGCTGTGAAGTTGCGTATTTTGAAGAGTGAGATATTAATGCTGAACTTCGGCCCTTCGTTTAAGGAGCTGACAAACGGGAAGAGCGGATAGAGCCATGGTTGGCCTCCGGTTTGTCTGGCAAGCATCGTCGCTGTATCCCGGCCCAACAGAAGTGTGAAGTAATCAAACCATGCTCCATCCCTGAGGACCGTATACAATGGTCTTCTGGCCTTACTGGGCGAAGGGCGGACACCGACATAGAATATCCATCGGCACAAGGTGCAATGAGTTTGGGCAATATCACGCGTTGTCGGCCCAAACATGTTCTGGGCTGCAGCATTTGCCTAAAAAAGGATCGATGGAGATTGTTTGGGGAAGGGCGGACACGAGCAAGAAAGATTTATCCCGTTGAGGTGTCACTAACGCGTCTCGAGAGTCTGGTACCGAACCGAATATGAAGATTGACAAGGTCGCTGCTCAATGGCGTGTGCTCGAGACAAATGGTCGAAAGTTATAGTACGAGGGACGTGACAGGACGAGAATCCAATAAGGTGCAGCGGACTTCTGAGGTAATGACTCGACATGACCAGTATATCACTAGGCGAGGGAAAAACAACGCGTCCCACCTCGATGATATCGTCGACTGGTTTTTATATGCAGCAAATGTCGACAGCCAGTGAGATTCTTGTCGGGGGTAAAAGCGTAACGGAAAGCGGTCGGTGTGGTCAAAATTTTCCGCGCGCGCCTACTGTTGTAGGCATTGGGGCTTCCGTAACGCTGGGCCAACGCGAGGGGACGCGAGGGCTGGGGATATAAGCGGACCGGGGCGGGAGGGAATCCGCTGATCTGACATCCAAGACATGGAAGCGAGGAAAACAATAATTGGCCAAACGGACCCAATTCTCCCATGTCAAGGCAGCAGACTCCGCAACCCGTGGTCTTGAAAAAAAAAAAAAAAAACAACAACCTAAAGGCAGAGCCGACAAGAACCATACAAAACAGCGACACGCGAAATGGAAGGGGAAGGAAGTGAAACGATATGAGAAGAGGAGACAACTGGCCCGCAGCGCCCTATGCAACTGCGTGCTCGCCTTCCCCCTTTTCAAGGGCCAGCGTCTTTAGCCCTCTTCTCTCGCAACACTTTCCACTTCGATGAACACTGCTCCCTGGTCCTCGTAAAGCCAAGGATCTCGCTAACCCGCGTCCACAGGATGTCGTTGGGGTCAACCTGGTAGATGTCCCTAGACAACGACGCTGTGGAGGGCTCCGCGATCTGCTCGTCGCGCCACTTTAGCACCGCGGCTTCGAGGTCAACACACTCTTCACCGGACCAAGGTCCGGTCTTCTTGGTGTCCCGGTACTGGACATGCTTGCGGAAGCGTGTGTTGACATCGTCACGAGTCCGACCCAAGATCCTAGCGATCTTAGCGAAGTCAGACCCGTGTGTCGCGTGCAGGACAGCCAGTTCGTCGTCCTGCTCCCTGGTCCAGATGCGCGGCTTCTGAGAGGTGGCCGCGTATCGTGAACGCATATAGCGCTGCACGTCTCGGGGTCTGCGACCAGGGACAACGGCGTAGATGCCAGCCCAGAACTCGGGTCCTGTTACTGGGCACGGAAAAGGTCCAGACTGGGGCGCCTGGACCATCTTGCCAAAGTCGTCACCGGAGCAGCGGTGTTCCTCACAGAACTTGGTTTTGAACTCCTCGACTGCAGCGACCTCTGCAGCCGAGTATCGACCACTAACTCCAGCGACGGCTTTTGGTTTCCTTGGCTTCGTAGCCTTCTTTGACTGCTGGGCTGTGGGTGTGGTGGCGACGGGGGTGGCAGTTTGGCTGCCTTCAGGTTGTTGCGGCTCAGGCGCGCTAGGGCCTTCTACCGCGGCATCCATGCTGGGTTCCATGGAGCAGAACAGACTGTCTTCCTCAGACACGAGTCCTGGGAGGGTGAAAGCACATGGTTAATGCTTGCCGGGGAAAATGGAAAGAATGGTCCGCATGTAATGAATGAAAACGAATGTAAACAGTTGGATATAAAAAGAAGAGGAGAGGAGAGGGCTCTGTTTTTGCCATGGGGGGGCCATGGCAACAGAGTGCCCTAGGTGAGGTGTCCCAGGAGGAGTCTGCTTTGCCCACAGAACGAAGATGGACTCTGGAGGAGCAGGAAGGGGGTATTTATAGACAAAACGACGAAACAAGAGAAAGGACCAAGCCGGTGAGAAAAGGTGCTATCCGAGGGATAGTACCGCGACTTGGAGGGGGTTGGCGAAACCCGCACACAGGACAACAAAAACAACAACACAAACCAATAAAGCCACGCGTGGAACACTCCACATTCCACAAAAACGGCACACACATGAACAAAAAGAGAGAAAAAAAAAAAGGAGAAAAGCGAAAAGTAACATCAACAGCGCGACATTACTTACTGTCCCGGCTTTCGCCTATTTCTTGTTGAAAGCCCTGGTCTCCGAACAGACGCAGGGGCTCGAGAAAGGCGGGATCCTGCTGGGGCTCACCGTAACTGTAGCCCTGAAGACGGGGGTCGACGGGCGTCTGGAGACTTCCCGTGTGACTGAAGCCTTCTTCAGGGGCAGATTCAGGAGCTTGAAGTGCCCAGGTGGATTCGAACGCGCCTTGAGGAGGAGTCGGGAGTTAGAACGCGGTCAACGAAGTAGAAGTGATAAAGGTAACTAAAGAGAATGTAGCCGTCGATGGGAATCGTGGGATGGGAGGGTGGGATGGTGAAGTTGACGTTGTTGTGCGAGAGAAGAAGAAGAAGAAGAAGAGAAGACGAAGCGAGAAGGGGGAAAAGGGGCAGGGGAAGTCACCTGACTCGAGCAGTTGCTGCTGGACGAAGGACATCGGCTCACTTTCCTCGTCGGGCTGGCTGGCGTAGTAGGGGAACTCGGGATAGTTGCCTTCCATGGCGGCGGGTGTGGACGCGCGAAACAGAGAAATCAACAGCAGCAACACAGCAGACGGGGATCTCGAGTTTCTGCGCCGGGGGAGGGGCTGACAGTCAGAAAAAAAGCCAGCAGTAAAACCACCAGTCCAATCAGTCTCATACAGGAGCAATCACCAATCTGTGAGAAGTAGAACAGGAACAGGCACGTGACTGGGCACAGCAGAGTGGTCAACTGGATGGCGGTGGAGAGAGGCAGAACTGGCACAGTGAGGCCGGAGATATGTTGTTCCGTGGGAGGGCCCATGTTTACCGCTAGCTAAGCGAGAACCGTATCATACACGCCCACCGCCCATAATCCATGTAAGTTACGTACCGCCATTACCCCGCCTGAGCCGCAACCTCATCGCATCAAATTTCTGATTTCGCAGCGAGAGCAGAGGGAGCATGGAGTATAACCAACCTCGAGACATCCCCTTGGGGGGGGGGATACTTGGGATACAACCCAGACGCACACGATCGAGTAACAGAAACCACGCCCCAGATCCCAGTAAGCAACTCGTACGTGGACAGCCAGCATCTAGGCCTGGCGCTGCACACTCCGCCATAGCCATTGGCCACCTCCTCTGGCGCCGGAACAAAAGCGTCGAGTCGGCGTCGAGGACAATCTTCCCTGTAACCTTAATTAACTCTATCAATTACTCGACCATTACTCGATAGAATCTGCGGGCTGACATGAATACTACGCGGCGACTTCCGACTATGCGGCCGGGCTGAGGGGGCTCGCCCATACTCGGCTTATTTTATCCTCCTTTTTTCGATTTTTGATTTTTTCATCCCGTTTTTCTGGTCTCTGCGTCTCTGACCCCCTGTTGAGTTTGTTCCCCTGATCCGTTCCCTGCCGCTCTTATCGGCCGTTTCTGATAAGAAGGCTCCGTCGCCACCGCTTCTTTTTTTACTTTCTGGCTCCTAAAACTCCGTCCATATCTCATTCTCTTCTCCCGCCTCTCGCCCCCCTCTGTGCTTTGTCCATATATTCCCCGCTCTCTTTTTTCCTGCAGATCCTATATATAAAAATCTTGTTTGTATATCTCCCTTTCATCTCATTTCGCAACTCCCGGGCCATCTTCTTTGTCTTTCCTGCAGTGGTGGCAAGCAACGGCGCTATTTGACCTGGCTTCTCATTTCTCTCTCGTCTGTTCTCATAGCCGTTCCCCAGGTTCTTCCCCGCAATTGTACCGAGTAAAAGTCGGGGGTAACAGAGAGCAAGAAAAAGAAAGAAAAAAGAATACTCCCGTATAAGAATCGAGTGATTGTCTGCCTGCCACGCCCGTCCATCCCAGCTGTTTAGAGAACTATTCCCCCCATATTCATTAGACGACAGGAATCCATCTCTTCACCAACCATGGCCACCACCACATCCTCATCCACAAGCACCACCCCTTCCCCTCCCACCCCGGCCACAACCACCAACCCCCCAACACCCCCCCATCTCACCGTCCACACCTCCACCCGCGCCATAATCTCCACCCGCCTCACCGCCGCCACCATCATCATCTCCAGCACAACGGGCAAGGTAACCTCCGTCTTCCACTCCGTCCTGCCCCCCACCGCCTTCCCCCCCAACACGCCCTATTACGACCACAGCCCGCACATCCTCCTCCCGGGCCTCGTCGACGCCCACGTCCACCTCAACGAGCCCGGCCGCACCGAATGGGAAGGCTTCGAGACAGGCACCCGTGCCGCGGCCTTTGGCGGCGTGACCACCGTAATCGACATGCCGCTGAACGCCATCCCGCCGACGACGACGGTGGCGGGGTTGGCGGAGAAGGTGAGCGCGGCGCGGGGGAAGTGTTGGGTTGATGTGGGGTTTTATGGCGGGGTGATTCCGGGGAATGTGGGTGAGTTGAAGGGGTTGGTGGAGGGCGGGGTTAGAGGGTTTAAGGGGTTTTTGATTGAGAGTGGGGTGAGTTTGGTGTCCCTTTTTATTTCTTTTGCCCCATCCTCCTCCCTTCCATGTCTCGCTGTGTGACGGGGCGAGGATGCATTATATCATGACGATATGATATAGCATTATACCCCCGTCCTCCCTCCGCCCCCCTCCCATATCCACATCCACCAACTAACCCCCCCAATCCAAAAAACCAGGTCGAAGAATTCCCCGCCCTCTCCACGCCAGACATCAAAGCCGCCATGCTCGAACTCGCCAACACCCCCACAACCCTCATGTTCCACGCCGAAATGGAATCCTCCACCACCACCCCAACCCCAACCCCCCCCGGCCCACCAACCACCTACACCACCTTCCTAACCTCCCGCCCCCCCACCCTCGAAACAACCGCCATCCGCACAATCCTCTCCCTCGCCCCGCTCGCCCCCAACCTCCCCCTCCACATCGTCCACCTCTCCGCCGCCACCGCAATCCCCCTCCTCCGCGACGCGCGGCGCGCCGGCGTGAAAATCACCGCCGAGACATGCTTCCATTACCTCTCGCTGGCCGCGGAGGAGGTGGCGGACGGAGACACGAGACATAAATGCTGTCCGCCGATTCGGGAGGGGGCGAATCGGGAGGCGTTGTGGGAGGAGTTGGGGAGGTGTTCGGTTGATGGTGGCGATGAGGGGGTGATTAGGACGGTGGTTAGTGATCATTCGCCGTGCACGCCGGAGTTGAAGGTGTTGCCTGTTGGTGTGCCGGGGCGGGTGGAGACGAAGGACGATGGTGATGATGATGATGATGATGGGGACTTTTTCAAGGCTTGGGGCGGGATTAGTTCCGTTGGCCTGGGGCTGCCGATTCTCTGGACGGAGATCCGGCGGCGCCAGGAAAGGGGACAGGGAGAAGGAGAAGGACAAGGACAGACGCCGCTCCCGTCGTCCCTGGCGACGCCTACCGCCGCGCTGGAATCTATCGTGCAATGGTGCTGTACCAATACTGCGGCGCAGGTCGGGCTGTCGGGCCAAAAGGGGGATCTTTCTGTTGGACATGATGGGGATATTTGTGTCTTTGATGACGGGGCGGAGTGGGAGGTTGTGCCGGATACGATGCTGTTTCGGAATAAGTGCTCGCCATATGAGGGGCGGAGGTTGCGGGGGATGGTTGTTGAGACGTGGGTGAGGGGGCAGAGGGTGTTTAAGAGGGGGGGCGAGGGGGGTGGGTTTGCGGGGTTTGAGGTTGATGGGAGGCCGGTGGGCAGGCTGTTGCTTGAGAAGAGGGTTAGGTGACTGGGTCAGGGGGTTGGGAAGGAGAAAATGAGGGGAGATGGTGACTTTTTCTTTTTTTTTGAATAGGGGGTGGAATTGGAGGGTTGGATTTTTGATATATTGTCGTTGCATTTAGCGTTGACGCGTATTTAATATCTCTCTTGGTGGATGATGTTGTTATGATTTTTCCCTTTTCGTTCTCATGCTCTTTCGTTTTGGATATCCTTTAGACTCTTTCGAATATATATCCTCATTGGTATAATATAGGAATGGCGAAGGAATTGAATAAAACAATTCATATTATTAAAATACCTAGACTCAAGAGTCAGCAATCAAATCAGATAAAGTATACCAAAAAGGGGGTAATCATATAACCAAAAAACAAACTCACCTATCTATCTACCTATCTAACTCTCATCCCCTCCCCTCCCTCTCCATTTCTCCTTAACCCTCCTCCTCGCACCCCCATTAATCCCCTTCCCCCAAATCTCCTCCTTCCCCTCCCCACCAACAACCACCACCCCCTCCCCATCTCTCTCATCATCCTCCCCAACCCCACCCACCTCCCCAACAACCACCTTCCTCTCCACAACCCTCCCCTCCCTCCCCCTCGCCACCTCCACCTTCTTTAAATAAGCCGCATAAACCCCCACCTCCGCCACGCCCACAACCAACGCAACAATCAGCGCCAAAAAGACCCTTGCAGGCTGCGACGCCACGGCACCGGGATAGTCAGGCGCCGTGGCTCGCGTGAAGGTGATGAATGATGGGATGCGGAAGTTGGAGAGTGCCCAGTAGACCGCGAAGCCGGTGAAGAGGGTTGAGAGGAGGATGTTGAGGACTACGGAAGGGGTGAGGGTGTCGTCGTCGTCTGTATCTGCGTCGGTGATGGTGGAGGGGGAGTTGGCGAGGGAGAGGTAGGGGCGTGTATGGGAGTAGGAGTGGGAGTGTGTGGATGGGTTGAGGAGGGCGGCGTATTTGGATGCTTCGGCGGCGGCGGTGAGGGAGGCCTTTAGCGCGAGGTATTCGGGTGTCTGTGGTGTGATGGGTTAGATATGTAAGTGTGGGTTACACGGGTGTGGGACGGAGGGGTATGTGTGTATGTATGTACGTACCGGTTCAGGCTTTGGGGGGGGAGGTGGGCGGTAGAGCGTTGTGCCGCGGAGGAGGGTGTTGAGGGTGTATTTTGTTATTTCAGGCTCATTGGATCGTCCATTGGTGGCGTCATTATCCTGCTGCGTCAACGGCTGGTTCGATATGAGATGCCGTGAGAGGGCGATGAGCTGGGCGTGGGAGATGGCGCAGGTGTCGGTGGGCGGGAGGGAGAGCTCGTCCCGTGTCGACGGAGGGAGAGAGTTGAGGGCGGATGCTATTGTCGGGGTTATTGTGAGGAGGACCATGGTGTAGTGATGCCAGCCACCATGTCAGCGCGTGGGGTGGGTGTATCTGTATAGCAATGTGCACACGATGTTGTGGTGAAGTCGGAGGTTGACGCTGGTTGTTGTTGCAGCCAGACGTCATCCCAGCGATTTTTCGGCCAACCACCAAAACCACCACCAAATAAATAAATAGTTAGCTAAACAGCTATTTAACCACCACCAACAACCTCCAATACCACTGATATACCCCCGCCAATGCCCACCACCACCTCGTCCGCGCCATTCCTATTTCCATAAGGCCTCCACCCACTCGCCATCCGGGAGAGGGGCTGCCCTCTACGCCTCGCAGCAACCAGCCATGGCGGACCAGTACGCACATATCATATCCAACCCATTCCATTCCATTCCCCGCACCAAATATCATATCTAACCAACTACCAATCCAACCACCTAGAACCCCCGCTGTCGTCGACCCCTCCACCACGAACCCGCGCGGCATCCCCGTGGCGCCCTTCGTCGACAATGTGGCCGACTACGTCTCGTCGCGCGCAGACGTCGAGCCCACGCTGCGCTCGTTCCAGGAGATGATCTCCAAGTACCAGTTCATGGAGCTGAATACGCAGCGGCGCGGGCAGGGGCTCAAGGATAAGATTCCCGATATCCGGAAGACGTTGGAGACGGTGCGGTTTTTGAAGGGGAGGAGGAAGGTGGGTTAACCATATATTTCTATCTATATTCTCTATATATTGTTTGAATTACCCCCCCCCTCACACCTCCCACCACGCACACACAGTCCGATACCGACACCCCCCTAACCACCACCTTCGAACTAAACGACACCCTCTACTCCCGCGCCACCGTCTCACCCAAGGACACAGAGGAAGTCTTCCTCTGGCTCGGCGCAAACGTCATGCTCGCCTATCCCATCGACGAGGCCGAGGAGCTACTCTCCGAAAAACTCCGCGCCGCAGAAGCGAGTTTTGCCAATTGTGAGGAGGATCTGGAGTTTTTGAGGGAGCAGATTACGGTATGTTATGCTTTATATATATATTCCATTCTTAAACTTTTTCGTGTAGGGGATGTTTTTTTTTTAAACTGACGGGGGATGTGATATAGACGCTTGAAGTCGCCACGGCGAGAGTGTATAATTGGGATGTCGTGCAGAAGCGGAAGGAGAAGGGGGGCGAGGAGGGGAAGGCGGGGGCGGGGAGTTGAGGTGATTCATTGATTGATTGAATATGTTCGAGGGGGTTGGTTATATCTTATTTCCTTTTTTCGAGTGGTAAATAAAGGGATTAGTTAGTTATTTACGGTAAACAGTTGGGAGAGGATAGGTAAAAATGGAATATACTGTTTTCATGCTGTTATTTCTCTTCCTAGCTATGTGGTTTTCAGAGATATCTGTCTATAATCTAATATATTTCAGCCGTGATTAATGAGGTTGGGGGGGGGGGGTTCAAAAATGTGTGTCCGTGCATATATATATTCTACACAACACCTTTGCCAATGGCGTCTACCCCCTGATGCCCAAATCCACAACAAAAAGCAACTGAATCAGGGAAAACAAAATCTACGCAGTCAATAAAAAGGACTCCTCTCATGCAATCGATCCTATTAGTAGATACTGAATAATACCCTCCCCTCCCTTCCCATACCTACCCACCCAAACCGTCCCAATAAAAATAAAACAATAAACCCCTTGCCTTGCCTTGCGCCATGGAATCTATCAATCTAGTCCAATCCAATCCGACCCAAACCCATACTCTGTCTCCCAGGCGAAAAAAAAGAGTGAACAAAAACAACAAGTATGAATATCTACTACTTAAACGCCCCTATCCCATCCCATCCCATCCCGAAACCAGTTCATTAAAGGAGTAGAGTCATGAAGAGCGCCCAAATCTAGGTAGAATCGAAGGAAGAAAGGAAAGGAAACAAAAGAAAGAAACAAAAAAAAATGTTTCGCTGCGTGTTCTCATGGGAATCGAAAGGCTCCATCCCGGCAAAAAGTAAAAAAAAATCCCAGACACCCTTACCCCCCTCGTCTCCAGGCCACCTATCCCCTGAATCCATCCTCTATTGGACCTTTCTATCCCCACTTGGGCCCGCACCACCCGCACCCGCTGCGGAAGCAGTAGCAACATCATAGTCCCCCTCTCGATCCTTCGCCCTCCTAGCCATCTCAACCTCTGCCTCATCACCAATAAACGTCCACGATTCCTCCTCGTCATCGTCATCAAGATCTAGCCCTAGTTCAGAAATAACCCGCGACTCGTCAGCGTTGCTTGGGAAGCTGGTAGCTGTAGCGGGCGCAGCGGACGCGTTGGAACGCTGGCGGACGAGGGTTTTGGCGTATTCGAGATCGCGGTAGAGGGCTTGGATTGCTGTGGCAACGCCGTCTTCCTGTTCATGGTGGAGAGGGGGGATTAGCTAGACGTTCGGAAAAATAATAAAATAGAAAAGGTAGGGTGAGGTCGCGGTATACGTACACTCCTAATCTTCTCTCCCAACGCCCTCGCCTTGACAATAATCCGTTCACTATGCGTCGCCTCCCACAGCGATCTCGAAAACACACTGACGTTCAACCTCTTCATACAAATGCCGACACCCAGATCCTCCACCCGTGAACCGAAGAAGAACTGATCTCCGAAGAACGGCTTAATTATTGTTGGGATGCCCGCACGCAGGCTTGCGCCCGTTGTACCGCAGCCGCCATGGTGCGCGGCGGCATCAATTTGCGAAAATAGCCAGTCATGCGGTGCGGATTTGATCTGCAGGATCTCGGGGGGTAGGGTTATTTCGGCGCTTGTGCTGCTAGGGTCCCCCAAACGCTCGGACCAGCCTTTTGACAGGATGCAGCGAACATCAGCTCGAAGTACCGAATCAACTACTGTCTTGGTAAGAGCGGCTGAGTTACGAACGACGATAGAACCGAATCCGATGTAGACGACCTTCTTCCCATCAGCGCGGGCTTGTTTTATGAAATTCGTAATTTCGACCGGAGGCGTCCAGTTGTCGTCGCCCTCGTTTAGGAACCAATACCCCGTAACGCGAATCCAGTCACAGTAGTCAAGAGGCGGCGGTACGACGGATGGAGAGAAATTGTATAGGAAGGGAACCTTGTTTGGTTGCATTTTGTCAAGATTTGTACTGCGGAGCCCAAGTTCCCGCTTCCGCCAGCGATTCACCTGTCCCGCAATCGCTTTCCAAAACACATTGTCAAACATAACGTAGGTGATGTAGTTGTAAGCGCCACCCATTTTATGTTCAGGGACAGCAAAAGCATGCGGATATGCTCTAGTCCTGGTCCAAGGCATGGTGAAGGCCCGGAAGTACGGTATCCTAAGCGCTTCAGCGATGTGTATTCCTGCCATGGCGCTAGGTGATTCGATTAGAATATCGCTATTCTGGCAACTTGCCCACGCAGAAGAGAGGAGATCGTCTATCCAGCCACGGAACGTTGAAGAGGCTTCCTTGAGGAATGAGTACGTGAACATTCCGTTCTCCACACATATCCGCATGAGTTCTGCCGGATCACCTTCGACGGGAGCAAAGTCAATACCATGTTTCCTAACCCAAGGTTCAAACTCTCTATGTGTGGCGATTTTCGGTCTGTGACCGTCTGCAATCAACCCCTTGCAAAGGGCAATATACGGTTGTACATCACCACGAGACCCAATAGTTAAACAAGTAATCCGCAACGACTCCTGCGGTTTGAAGTTCACTATCGAAACACGCGGATCATCAAACAATATGGGGGACGTGGTAGGCGACAATGGTGCGGATGTGGTAGATAACGTCTGCGAATTCTGCTCATCGAGACCCTCCAATCTTGCTTCCTGAAGCATCTGATGTTCCGCCATCGCAGCCTCGGCCTCTTCCCTGTCCTGCTGCGCAAGCAAACCAGACTCGACCAGATACCGAATCGACTCGAGGCCTTGATGCAGCGTAACCGCACAATCATCTCGTCCATCTGCAGTGTTGAATTCGAAAAACAGCTCCTCATGGCCCTGAATAATCACAACAAGCCCATGATACCCAAACCGGAAGCCCTTTTCCTTCTCTACATTCTCGATGTCTCTCAGGGGCAGTATCATTTTGGTCCGCGTCCCCGGGAGAAGACTTCGGAAGCAGAATTTGCGATTGCTGATGTACACCTTGCCGTATAGCGGGATGACACGGTGAAGGTATGCAAAATACGTGGCTTGGAGTTTTTCGGTCTGTGGCAGAGCGAAGTGAGCGCGGAACCTATCGCCATGTCCGCATCCTTGCTCTTCGTCTTCAGGATCAACCATCCGGTCATCCGGGATTATACCCTCGCCCTCGCCGTAGTGTCTTCTTCCTCCCGCCCACATACCCGACACTTTCTCGATATATCCCATTGATTCGGTTGCGAGAAGGGTGCTCATCCGCTTCGACCGGCTTTTCAGGTACCCAGCCAGCCCGGCCGCCCGCTGCAATGGATAGCTCCCCGCCTTGACAAGCTCCTGCAGAGTCGGAGACGAGACAGAGTGGGTAACGTTCCTGTGCTGGTTATCTATTTCGGAATCGCTGCCAGCATCCTCAGCCCTATTCTTCATCCGCGCTTCGCCGGTCTGTGTTCTGGAAGGGGCCTGCACGCGAACTTCAGCAGGCGGGAAACGAGCTGTATCCTCAGAGTGACGCCGGGGTACTTCGCCAGGTATAGATGGCGAGCGCCTCAACCTGTGAATAGTAGGTGATTGGAAGACATCGCTCCGGTTCAAAATCTGACTCGCTGACTCGGCCGTCTCGCTTGTTGACTGCAGAATAGCCGATGACGACTCAGTCCCCTGCTCCAAGGACTGAACAAACGAATCTGATGAGCCCTGCAGTTGCCCTGTAGATGATCTTTCAGCATAGTTGTTTCCAGCACCCAACCGGCTAGGGCTCTCAGTTCTCAGCCCCTTTTCGAGATTTGGCCGTCCGAGTGAGTCGAGGCTGGGCCTCGTAGCATCGGTATCGCGCCGGGGACTCTTGCCACGACTACTAAGAGGCCTCAGAGTAGCTCGTACAGGCTCGCAGAGCAAAGCTGCCGCCCTTGTGGATGGCGGCGATACCGCGTCAGCCGACCGTGAACGGGGTCTCGACTTCTTCCCATCGCTGCCAGGTTCAGGGGGGGCAAGCCGGTCATGCTGGAGCTGTTGCGCGGGCGTGTTGTTGACCATTTCTTTCAACGTCTCAATAGCCTCTTTGCCGCACTCGAAAAAAGAGAAGAAATACTATATGTAGCACATAATATTAACATACGGTTAGGATGAGCAAAATGACCAATAAAGAAAATCGCAAACTCACCTCATCAATAGCATAGCTCTCCCCATCGTCAACGACACGAATCCTAAACGTATCTGCAAAATCAATGACCGGATTCTCCTCTATGTCTATAATATTTCCAATAGGCAACGAAATTTTGACACTATCTCCATCGTTATGTGATCGAAAGATAACCTTCTGCAACGTCTTAACCCATTCTTTCGCGCTGGTTGGGCTGTCGGCACGGAATTGATAGGTTCTATTATCTGTCGTGATAGTGAAATCCCTGGTGCCGCCTTTCTCTTTTCCTTTGGACTCGGCTAAATCCGCTGATATTCCGTACCGGAGGTCGACGTGGCCACTTGGAAAATACATGTTTGACGGATCGAGGTAGTAGGAGAGAACATCTCCCTTGAGTGCAAACCAGTATCGGTTGTATTTTGGATTCTGACGCCCTCGTTTGGATAGGTAGCCTGATTTGATGATGGTGTGTGACTTTTTTGGCAGATAGGCATAAAAGCTAATATGCTTCTCCGTGACATACATGTATCCCTGAAGAAGCACCGCCTGGAGGAGCCAGCATTGGTATTCGGATATGACCTTTTCGGGCTTCTCATACCCAAATATATCCATAAGTCTGGCAGACAATAGTGTGGCGGGCGATGAATCCCTCCTTTGCCGTTTTGGAACAGCATCATCGTCGTGTTTAGGGAGTTCTGAAAGACCGGGAGTTGGACCATATTTATCAAAGCGAGACTGAGCATCAAGCATGCGGCTTAGCACTGGCGCTTCTGTAGATGCCACTAACTGGACAGCGTTTGCGGATGACGGATCATCTGACGCCGTCACTTCGGGCTCATGTGCCGGCTCCTTTCCCTTGCTCCCCCTATACGGCAGCTTTGAAAGCAGTTTTGGAATCTTGTGTCCGGAGAGCTTCTTTCTATGACCCGACCTCCCCCGTTGCGCGGAACTCTTCGGTATCGATTCTTTATCTGGACGTTCGACATCCTCATCACCGCCATCACCTGGCATGGGCGTAGCTGACTGGTCCGGCTCGTCATCCTCAGCATCACTTGACTCATCAAACCTTGCGTGGAAATCATTCTTCGAACTCGCAGCCGCAATCATAGAAAAGACAGATTGATGCATATAATGAAACCGACTTCCCCGGCCGCCTCCTGTGCCGGGTGGGGGCGCGGTCATATCCTCGTGCTCATCATCGCCCATTCTTCGAAATCGTTCAGGTATATGGCTGGATGAAAGGCGCTTGTGTGAGCTTGCGGCGCGAGGCTTGGAACTGCTAGGCGCAGCTGCCGGCTTGGAGGATTCGTCGTCTGAAGGCATGATTGCGAGGATAGAGAGAGGGAGGTAAGTAAATAAGTAGGTAAGGAGAGGGTTAGATATTGGGAGGTGAGGGATGGGTGGCTAGGTATGGCGTTATCGTGGCAGTATGGCAAGTGACCAAGTGAGTGAACGTGACGTCAATGGGTCATGGCTCAGGCGGCTAGACAGAGCCGGTTCCGGCAGGACGGAAAATGAATGAGGGTCTATGAAGAAATGGAGGTGAGTATATTCCCGCAGTCTTACACAAAGCGGATAAAGAAGGAAAGTAGATTGGCGGGGATGGGGGAAGCTCACCTACACGGGTTCAAGCAGCATGTCCAAGACACAAACAGCTATCAACCACAGTATAGAACGGGAATATGGCAGGTTGAGGAAGGTAGGTAACAACAACGATCCCGTATAGTCGGGTGAATATAGGTGTTTAGAGTAGAAAGGCAAACGATGGACGTTGCCGGGAGAGATATAGGGAGACCAGGAAGTTTATCAAAGGGCAGGTCGTGGTTGGGCAGCCAAGGTAGTATTCATTCCGCTATCTATACAGGAATGGCGGAAGCAGGGAGGAAGCAGCGTCACAGCTCTGCCGTGTGGATAGCAACAGCAGTAACAAAGACAGCCATCACTAGGAATGGTGAACCGGAGAGGAGAGACAGGACGCGGAGAGACGAGATGAGGTTGGATGCAGACAGGCTGCGGAAGTTGAGCCTCATCCGCCTTCTCTCGTCATTAGGCCCCGATCTGCGGGTCTGGCCAATGGGCCGCGCTCCGGGACGCCGCACGTGCCACAAGCGCAGCGGGGCGGCCAATCACAGCCCGCGCATGTGATCGCCGTTTGGCTGAGGTAAGCCCGGCCGCCCTGTGCCTTCCCGGCCAATACAGTATCAGACCGCTTTATCTCTATCAGGAGATTGTATGACTCTATGCAGGTGCAAACACTGTATTAAGATGAATACCGCGTACAACCCTAACAATAACTAGTAATAAAAGTCCTCCCTATCAATAACTCCCTGCTACCCAAACTCCGTCCCAGGCAGAAGAGAGTCATACATCAATGACTCAGACCTTCTCCCCTATCCAAACAGTACCCTTCAAAATCCATGCCCGAGACTCCCTGCCAGAAAAATCAAAGAACAAACAGCAATAGGCTAAGCCATGTTTCAAACGTTAACGTCGTAAAATAGAGATCGTCTCCATTCGCATCAGAATCCCGCCCCGTCCCCGTACGTCTTCAGTTTCGTTTCAAACTGTGAAATCCACTCCGCCAGAATCAGCGCTGCAACGTTCATCCCAGACAGTGAGCTAGTCTCCATTGTCGAGATAAAACTCTCAATCCCGCTGGTGTACCACAACCCAGGACCCATCTTGATATCCTCAAACGTCACCCGCGGGTACAGGTATGGGTATGAGTTCCACACCTTCTCATAGTACCAGCTGATATGAGTCTTGGATATGTCCCCGATTGTCTGGCTGGATGTGTACTTTGGTTCCCCATCGGCAAAGTCTGCTTCGTCGACCCCGAGAAGATTGGCGAGGAAGGATGCCTTTAGCTTCGTGGGAGAGAAAATCTTGTACACATAGTGATGTCCGGGCGCAATGCCTTGATGGCTGGGCTCTGCAGCCTTCACTTTCTGCAAAGTGCTTATGCTCCAAAATTGGGCAGGACCGACACCATCAAGCTGGGCGCCTAGCTTAACATCTGCCGGGAGGGTGGTGAGAACGACTTCCGGCACCGGTGACTTGGGAGGCATTTTGAAATAGGAGGGTGATAATTTGTGAGGCGAGGCAAATAGAGTGACATGCAGATTGACGTAACGGAGCTTCTCTGGTAGATGGTTGGGGGCTGGCGAAAGTGAGATGTTCGAGAATTGATAAGGGTTGGCCAGGACGACATGATCAAAATGAGTCTCAACCGACGTATTGTCCGATGCGCGATGGATGACCTTGTATGTTTGGTCGCCTTGAAGGTTGATGTCTGTCACCGGAGTGTTCAAATTCACTGTAGCCCTCGATGCATTCAGCATGGAATGGAATATCTGCCAATTGCCTCCTTCCACAGAGACGGCACCATCCGTAGCCATGCAGACCATCGTCTCTAGACCATGAATCAATGCTAGATTTTGACCGTAATTGACTCGTGTGCCAGCTTGGACAATCTCTCTGGCAAACTTCTCTGATACCCCGTTGTCTTTAAGGTATTCAGCGCCAGACGCCCAAGTTGCCTCCGCTAGGCCGGCACTCATTGTAACCTCCGATAGGGACTTCCATGGAAAATAAGGCCATTTGTACAACTTCAAGAATTTGTTGACCGTTTCCTTCATAAGGTTCTGTGTTTTCATCGGTGCCCACCCGTACCTATAAAGAAGCTTCACGACGCTCCACCAGTAGAAACCTCCGCTCTGCTGGAGATAGACAAACTGTCTCCCGTCCCAGATTGCCATGTTGTGTGTAGATTCCTTGGGTTGTCCATGGTCGGCGCTTCGTAGCTTGAGACCGAATTTCTTGCTGGCTTTGATCAGATTCTTATTCGCTTTAACAAAGATAGAGGCACCCAGTTCGATCGGATGGGCGGGATCGTCGAACAAATTGACCGTGGTGGATCGACCTCCAACATGAGAATCTCGCTCGTAGACGGTGATGTTGAGGGGGATCGAGAAGAAATCGGCATACTGTCGAAGGAAGTAGGCAGCGGATGTGCCAGCAGCGCCAGCACCTTCATGGCCATTGTTAGTGACGTTCCGAGGGTAAACTGGGGACAAATAGCGTAAATATCTTACCAACCACTGCTATCTGCTTGGGGGGAGGGGGAAGCGGAGTGGAGACGGGGCCTGCTAGGGAGTCTGCAGTAGGGGCTGGTTGCAACGGAGCCTGGTCATCCTGGCAGCTGGAGAAGTGCAAGAGGATAACGAAGCAGAAGAAGAGGGAGTTGAGGTGGGAGAATATCCCTTTTGAAAAATACATGGCGGCGGCCGGATGGTGGTTATAAACGAGGGGGGCGGCTGATAGAGAACTAGCTGACGCAGCTCATTACAGATACTAGTAGCAAAGAGGGGCTGGGACAGCTCGTGCGGCTATAGGAATTCAGCGATAGCGTGACATAAGAATAGTCACGAAGGAAGCACAGACGTGTCTCAGCAGGGATAGATATATTCAGTGATGCTGGACAGTGACTGAAGGAGTCTGGTCAGCTCAGGTCGTTGGATGTTGTGGCTTCCCAGCTGTCGGATCAACAAGGCTGCAGGCGCTTCCGATGGCAGCAGGGCGTGCGGGTGGGCATAGCTCGACAGATTCTCAATTATCACACCATTGTTCGGGGCTTAAAAGGGGGTAGAATAAGATTGTTTCTAGAACAGTTCTCTCATCGAGTCTGTACGACAGCGTTGATGTCTAATTTATGCTGCGGCTCAGCTACAAAACGCAGGGCGGGCGGTGATTGGCTCGCTTGGCTGGGGCTAGCCGTTTGTGGATGTTGACGATGATGTCAGCGGAGGAGCCGCAATTCTAACCTCAACCTCAATCTCAGCGTGAATTGGATACTAATAATTGACTTCGGATGGTTGATGAGGATGTGAGTATGCGGGCAATCTTGATATTTATATACGGATGTCAAACTTTGGTAATTCCACATGTGCCATGTCATGGCGGGAGAACTGTCGGATTGCTTCTAGGCCACACAAGGTGCTCAACAACAAAGGGCTATACTACTAGCAGTATTACTCCATAAGGGGGTGCGAACTGATTTACGACGATTGCCTGCCCCGTGGCAAACAAACATATTAGTCTGATCTATCAATTTGTCGAGTGTTCCTCACTGTTTGTCCAACTGGTTGTGCAGAATGCTGCTTCTGCTTGCTATGCTCTTCCTTCCCCCCGTCTCCCACGTCGTTTCTCTGCCTCTTCCAATACTTACCTGCTGGGTAAATATTTCTACAGGCATCTTTCTATCTGTTCCTGTTACATCTTCTCCCTATGACCACCTCTACTACTGCTTCTACACCTGTTCACCCCTATCTGCCAAAAACCCCTAGCCCCTAACACCCCGATCCCTTACAAACCATGGCCCCCATAACCTTCAGCGACTTCACCACCGCCCTCGCCTTCATCTCCATCCTCGGCCTAATTATGATCTACGACCAACTCACCATCATGAAAAACAGACTAGATGCCTTCCACACCCGCCTCACCGGCGCCATCCGCCAGGGCGAAGCCGCAGAAGCAGAAGCCATAACAGCAATAGACAAATACAACACCTTACGCAAAAAGATGGCCGCACTCGAAGACCGACTGAACACGTACCACTGCACCATGCTGACAGAGATCAGCGGGATCATCGAGCGGCAGAATATGGATATCGATCAACATCGCGATAATAAACACCAGGGCGCCAGTTCGAGTCGCCAGCTGTGCGAGGTGCCGTCTGGTCCCTCGCGAAGGACGACGGATGGGGGAGTGTCGAGCTTGAATAAGAGGAGGCCGGTTGTGCATTCGAGGGACTCGTGTTTAATACCGCATCGATCCGCGTCTACGGGCTGCGTGGGTGTGGATATTAGAGCTGGAGAGCCGCCGCCGCAGCAGCAGCTGGTCGTGAGGGAGAAGCCGTGTTCTGGAAAGAACTCTGTGCGATCGGTGATTGCGAGCATGGGTGGGAGGTCCTGGCGGTTGAAGACTAAGGAGAAGAAGGAGATTGTGAGGCGGAGGATGGCGAGTTTTCATCTTTGATGTGATGCAATGGCGCGTTGATTGTACACATACGTTTGACTGGGGGCGTGCCTTGATTTGCCCATCTGATATGGATCCGCGTTGATAGGTGGTTGTGCAATTATAGTAAGTATCCTTATATATTCTTTTTGTTTGCGTCGTTTTCATGCATGCTGACATGTAGTTGTGTTAGGCCATCGCTATATAAAAATCCCGCTGATATTCGTTTGTACAGGCGTGTGGAATGGGGTCAAATATATATAGAGTGAACCTCTGATATCTATCCATTATGTCAATATCCGCAGCGCCCTTTTCCGATAACGATGGTCCTTTGAGCGTGAACGATTGGATTCCCCCTTTTCGTACTAATGTCCGCACCAGAAGAAGGCGACGGGACTTTTTCGAGCCCACATAGAAACAGATATTCCGCTCTCAATTCCTGGTATGTGAAAACCACTTCCATTCCGCTCTTCCCACACCTTGCTAAATGGAACAATAGCTCATAATCTAGATCCAGATTCTTACGGAGAGCTTGGGTGCCCACCGGAAGGTACACAGTTCCTTTAGATACCTGGCACAGAAAATGAAGAGCCTGTGTTGTAAATAGGGCGTCTTTTCTTAACGTTTGATGGAAGCAGTCATAATACACCATCGGAACAAGGAAACAAAATTTTGTCTTTTCCCAACGTGAATAAAATAGAGAGATACGAGATAATAATTGGTGAAACTATATGCAGGCAGGTCTATATACAAAAAAGGCTTCAAAACATATTTTATTCAGAGACGGGGATAGAGGAGGTTCGTAAATCCCCTCCACCACAAACAACCAAACATATCAATCCCCCCCTCCAGGGAATCACATCTCCCCCCCTCTCCCCCAATCTACAACTTCGCCAAAATCTCACCCGCATCCCCGCTTCCCAACACAATCTCATCAGTCCGATAATCCGGATTAAACGTAATCTTATTCATCGGATTCAGCCTATGGGCCCGATTGAATAGGTCTTCGTATACTTTGCCATCGTACCGGCCCAGGGCGCTAGAGAATAGAGGGGGTGGTTAGCGTGCTTGCTACATGTGCTCGAAGTAATGGAAGGAACTTGAAAGGGAATGGTGGTTGGGGTTTGGGGCAAAATGAAGCAGTGACTAAAAAAAAAAGGGGCGAGGAGGTAGAGCAACAACAAAACCCACCTATCTAGCAAAAAATCCGGAATCGCCCACGCATCCACCAGCCGCACCGCGTGCGGCCGGATCTCCTGCATCAGATCGAAGACCTTGCCGGGGAGGTTCTCGAGGGTGGCGTTGGAGACGGCGCCGCTGGTGTAGAACTCGCGCGCTTCGGTGTCCATGGTGCTTAGGGCGAAGAGGCGGAAGAGGGTCGTTAGGACGGTACGCGTGATGTTGTTGGATGTGTTGGGGATATTGTGGTCCGTGGTGATGGCGTTGTAGAAGTTTGTGACGAGGATGGTTTGGGAGTGGGCTGTGTGGGTGGAAGGGGGGTGTTAGTATGGATGGCGGTGGTGTTGAAGGGGAAAGGGGCTGGGGATGGGATGTTACCGCGGCTGAGCTTGTAGAAGTCGATGAGGAGGCTGTTCCAGGATTGCTTTTGGATCTCGCGCTTTTCGTAGGTTTTGAATGTCTAGATGGATTTGCTCAGGTTAATTTTTCGGATCACCGTAGGGATGGATTGCCTGTTCTAGGGATTTAAGGGGGGGTGATGGATGCACTCACGAGATAGGCTGTTCTCCATTCAAACGCCCTCACGATGTCCTCGTCACTCTCTAGCACCTTCAAGTCCAGCACTTTATCCTTTGCATACAGGAAGCGCTTCAAACTCTCCTCTGTCGGCGTCGTCGCCCGGCTCTTCACGGTCTGCGCCAACTCCCTTGCTTTCTTAATGAGATACCGCGCCACTTGCTGCGTGATCATATAATTATCCCCCTCGACAGTCGTCTTGGCAATATAATTATTATTCAATTGCACCAACCCACTCCCCGCCCCAAATCCATGCCCACCCATCGCCCGTCGACACGTCTCAATGCCATTCGCGCTGAGATCCGTGCACAGACTCTTTAGGCCAGATGAGGTGCTGTGGAGTTCGGAGAGGGAGGCGAAATCGCCACCCTGTTCGATGCTCTGGCGGGTGCGTTGGTAGAGTTCGCCCATAGCTTTGCCGCTGTAGTGCAGGGCGAAGGAGGTGGCTAGAAGGGGCAATATGCGCATCTGGACAGTGGGGTAATCGAGGACGTTTGTCTCGAGGATGTCGGCATTGCTGGGAGCGTCTTTGTCCTTGAACTGGCGGCGGACGGAGAGGTAGCGAACAGCCACGGTTACGGCACGGGCGAGGGCGAGGCGGGCTTCCATGACGAGGCGGGAACGGACCTGAGACGGTGTTGTTAGTTTCAAATGACACTCCTTAAAATTTGTGGAATGTTGTCAGGCAAGCCTGTTTGCACATACTGCGGTCATTGTACCGTAGACAACCTCAGGGTTTTTGGGTTTGATATATTGACCTGTTGTAGGGTCCACCCTCGAATAGCCAGCAAGCATAGCGGAATGCGGGACTCTGGTAGGATAATTCATTAGTTTAGAGGCAACAGATGTTGATTTCAGGGCGGATTGCGACGTCCTTACCTATGCTCATTGAAGAGTAGATATCCGTTATCCATCGAGATATACCCGTATTTTGGCCCGATATCACCAACAACAATTGACTCAGGGGGTTGATGCGTCTTCATATCTCGAATCTGCACAATAAAAGGATGCGGTCCGTAATTCTTATATTTCGTCTCCACCCCGGAAACAGGGAGCAGCAGCTGCGCAACAGCAATTACATGATTTGCGAGCCGGCCCATGGTTCCATTCCACCATTTACTGGCCGTCAAATGGGGGCTGTGAAGGATAAATTCTTTGGTCTTGGGGTCCCATCTGGCCTCCAATTCAAGGCCACGGACATTACTTCCATGTCCCAATTCCGTCTGTCCATATGCTCCAATAACCTCCCACGACTCGATCTTCGGCATCCAGTAGGCCTTTTGCTCCTCGCTCCCCTGCTGGCGTACTGTCGTGATGAACATTGCCGTGTGGAGGTGATACGGGATCACATCGTCGGAGATGGCCACTGCCATGTGGTACTCCTCCTGGCTCCATCCTAACTTTTCCGTGAGCTGGCGAATGCGTTTGCCTCTGGCCAGGGCAAGCTTGAACCGGTCAATGCGACCAAGATTGGCCTGGGTGCTCTTGTCGAATAACGGATCATTCTGGATGACCTTGAGGATGCGATCCTGTTGGGCGAGGTATTCGGGTGTGAGAAGGTAGCGAGAGAACTCTTCAACTGGGATTAAAGATTGGGCGCGCTCCTTCGCGAGGGTTGCGGCTCCGTCTGGAGCTGCAGGCGTTAGGGTATCGGTGAAATCTGGTTTGTTCGCCATTTTTGCAGGTTCAAGTGTTTATCTGGGGAACTGAAATGAAAGGGGGCTTTATGGTTATAAATTTAGTCTTTTTTCTTTGGAGAAGGGCTTAGTGCACAGTCTTATATCAGACGCCTCGGGAATGATATGAGACTCTGTAGAAGTGTTATGAGCTAGTAGTACTGGTTTGCGGTCGTTGTCCGCACGTCAAGCTTGAAGCTCATGATGTCTGCGCTGACTGCGAGCAAGCTCCTTGCCTGGGTCCTCGGGCTGCGGCCGATGTCCAGATTCGGAAAAAGCCCGAGACCGACTCAAGAGACGAACAGGCTGAGTCTGGAGTCTGGCGTGGAGAAGCGCGGGAATGTTGTTGTTCGGCGGGGCTGTGGCCAGCTTGGATGTTTGCCGAACTTAGTTAGCCGACGCTAACTGCCACGGCATTCGGCGTTTCGGCAAAGAGGCAGCCAGCAGTCACGTGGGTTCGGCTGTCCTCTCAACCAAGAGACACCAACCGCAACATCATCCAGCTTCATACCGTTCTATATCCTTCGTTCCCCCGCTCTCCAGCCTATGCATTCCACCATCTCCCTCGTCTGTTGCCGTTATTTGCGCTGCGGAATGGAAAGGTTTCCTGGCCTCTGCTCCCGTGAGAAGCGTGTTCTCCTGATGGACTGGCCTCTGAAGACCCGTCGTGGGCACCAGGTGCCAAAGAAGATGTGCTTTTTATTTCTCGACCTCTCATTTACGATGGGTGATGGCCCATTTGACTGAGAGAGAAGAAAAGGGGTCAGCCAGCAGCGAGCACTCGGCCATCCGTAGCGGAAATTCTCCACAATAAAATCTTGTTGGCGTGTTGTTTTCTCGTGTCTGACCCCTTTGCTGTTCTGGAGCCTAGCTTGGCATCAAACCCCTTTTACTGACGGTATCGGATTGACCGCAACCTCCGTCCAGCTGCCTGGCTCTTTGGCATTATTTAAAGACGCTCAACTTGCCCCAAGGCGGTTCTCTGCAGTCCATGACAAGCCCTGTCTTTGTTTTACTTCTGTGGCCCTGGAATCGACAACTGTGGAATCAACATGTATTTGCTTTCAAGCTCGCCTCCTCTGATCAAAATGCCCGCAGATCCCAGTTTTACGCGATTCCATCTGCCTGGTTTGTCGTTACCGCTTGATTTTGTACCTCGTCCTGGGAAGAAAACACGGCCCGCTGGGGAGGGGAGGGAAATGCTACCTTCGCCTCTCAATGATACAGACATCGATTTCTTCGAAGACGGAAAGTTTAGGCTGCCGTTAACGACTCGGAGAGAGCTTAGGATGATGAGGATCATGAATCAGATCACTGAGAAGCCAGACTGGGAAAACAAGGTCGATTTCTATCACTCTCTTCAAATATTTCGGGGGTTTGCCATAGCAGTCCCGACTGACAATATGCCATCTAGGTCTTCAACGAGGAAATTACCAACACGTGGATATTGGAACTCATCGACAAACAAGATCCTCTTACTGGTCATTCAAATCCATTTTCTTCAAAAATGGCAGATTTCGTCATAGACGAACTTCAATATAGAGCCGAGCGCTTCTGCCAAACCGGCTGGATTAATCCATATCATGGAGATGTGGTCCATTCTGATTCGTTTGTCTCTAACGAGGTGAAACATGCCTTGAGGACGGCAGTATCAGCCCTGGAGAATATCCCAGAGCCACAAAAAGATTGGCATCCTCGATCGGAAAATCTGGTGCTCGATCTGGTCCATCCGTCCCTATTTCCGCTTATTTACGGTCGCACTCGAGTGCTTAGGGGTACTCTGGTCAGTTTGGACGACTGCTTAGAGCAATGTGGGGAGGGGGGAGTGATTCCAGTCCCCAAAGCATCCGGATATCACCGTCTCTCCTATAGCACTAAGTTCCAATGGCTTCCCTGTGATGTCGAGTTGATTTCACCGTCTGTAAAGGCACCGTCAGACGAAACAGGGGGCGACTCCTTTGTGCAGGGGCCCCGTTGCAAAATCACGAGTTATATCAACAACCTGCATCCAAACGACCACAAAGAGCTCTACTCAGTCATCGAGGATGTGATGGCTTGTTGCATCCCCCTCTGGAATGCAACCCTCAGCAGACTTAGTTCCCTGGATAATATACCACTGAGGATCAAGTATACCAAGCTAGAGTTAAGTGCGAGAGGTTTGGCTGTTCAACCCGAGCCTGTTAACTTCCAGGACTGGCTTTCGGAGAAAAAGAAATCCGACACGGTCCAAAAGATTGACCTGACAAGGGACTACGGTGAAAGAGGACTCCAGGTAATCGTCAAGCTCGCAAATATCCATCTTACCCCAGAGAAGCCTAAATACGATGGAGGCTCATGGCATGTTGAAGGCCAATTGGTATGTACACTTTCCCTTTCCGATTGCCGATTTATCCATCCGTAGGATGACGCATCAGACTAACGCTTTCCCCTTTTAGAATGAGCATATATGTTCAACAGCTCTGTACTACTACGACAGCGAGAACATCACCGAGAGCAGGCTTTCATTCAGACAGCACGCTTCGATCAACGTCAACCACATCGAATACGACCAACAGACGAATGGCTGGCTCGGTCCTATATTTGGAGTTGCAAATAACCAACCAAGCCTGCAAGAGGTTGGATCTGTGATTTGCAAGGAAGACCGCCTGATAACCTTTCCTAACATCCTACAACATAGAGTTAGCCCTTTCCAACTACAGGATCCAACTAAGCCAGGCCATCGAAAAATCCTTGCTCTGTTTCTTGTCGACCCGAATATCCGAGTCATTTCTACTGCCAACGTCCCTCCTCAGCGCCATGATTGGTGGAGTCGGCAGATTTTAGATAGCACTCGTGCACTTTCTTCCCTCCCTCGTGAGTTGCAGGACGAAGTCCTTGACGAAGTGAAGATAAGTGAAGGGAGTTACCCGATATCTTTGGATGAAGCGAAGGCATTGAGACTCGAGTTGATGGATGAGCGGAAGGAACATAAGCAGAAATACGACAAGAATAGCGAGGTATTCATGTCCATCGACCTTTGCGAGCATTGAATTAGGCGTGGGGACATATTTCATTGGCTCTTGAGGTATTCGAATACCTATTTATGTGTAATATCGGAACGAAACTCTTTTTGCAATCAGGGATAAACTGTCTTATTCTGAGTTTCTGTCATTTCCGTGATTGCTGTGTTAGAACGTTTCCTTATCATTCTTATTATTATCCTCATCCAATCATGATGCACTTGCATAAATTATCCACAAGCATGGTCATTATTATCCCCCTTTCCACCATCCTCCAGAGATTGTTGCATTTCGCCAGCAAAAGCTAGCATCACGATTAGCCTCTGATTGTAGACACGCCTACAATCCCGGGCATTGCATTTCGCGTGCCGAATAAACGAACACCCCAACCGTTTCCAGTTGGTCCAGACACTGTTACGGGGGTCCCAATAGACTACCAACTCTAAAAAAGAAGAACATCAGTTTTGCCTAAACGTTACCCGATTTTCGTTTTCACGATCCCCGCCGAGCCTTGGCTAACAGGGACTTTATATTAAAGAGACCTTACTCCTCTGCACTTCTTCTTATTCTTATATGACCTGGTTGAATGAAATAGATGATATATGAATACGAGCTACGTCATCGCCATGCCTTTCCCATACTCTTTACGAACCCTTGCGAGAAGCCATTTGGGAATTACTGTTAATTATCTCCCGGTTCATAGGGTTCTTCGCTAAGGTATATCAACCCTCTCGCCCTCTTATAGCGGGGGAAAGGAGGGGGTTTCTACTCTTTGTTCCCAAATTCCTTCACAATTCCCGCGGCGTTAAGTGAGGATTCCGAGCGAAAGAACGCTACCTCGAGCATCTACACTAAACCACCAGAAAGCACGGAAAGGATGAAGATCCAAACAGCCATATTCCTCTTCTCCCTGAGTCAGATCATGACGCAGGCCGCTGTGCTGAGTCGACGTCAGATATGTGGTCCCGGGGTGAGACAGACTCCCGTAATCCTAAAAACATCCATCGTACAGGAAAAGGTAGCTAACGGTCTCTGCGCTTGCTCTGGTTGGTTTCTATTATAGATGGTTTGGAACGACTGTGGCACTGCTTGCCCGGTAACTTGCGAGAACTACCAGGACCCGCCAGTTGCCTGCCCGACAGTGTGTGTTACGGGATGTTTTTGTGAAGAGGAGCTTGTTCAACAGGGGGTAAGCAAGAGTCGTTTTGTATAGATTCCCAGGGGGATAGATGAGGGCTGGGGCTAATTCTTTTGTTTAAATGTAGGATGGGCAGTGTGTCCCGACTGAAGAATGCGGGGAAACCACACCACCGGCGGTTGATTGAAGGAAATGATAGAGATGTAACTGATGAGCTAGGAAGGACGTCTGTGAGGCATGGGATCTATTTCGTTGGTTGGGTTTTGTGGTGTGCCGCTGGTCGGCACCGTGAATATGGGTAAGATGTTAGGGCTTGCGGAGGTCAGGACTAGTCAACTGATTAACCGCTTGTTGGGGTGAGTGGGAGGACCATGTGTCAGGGTTATGGAAGTTCTTTGGATATATCGTAGTTTTGCTATCTATGTCGAGTCATATTGATTGAATCCAACAGTTCTCCATATCATTTCACCTGTCTTAGCTTAACTCGCAGGTGTAGATGCGCCTTTGTTCCGGTTGCGTAATTTCCCGTAAAGCAGCCCCGTGTATCTTCATGACCCTCTAAGCATTCCTCCTGACACCTTGTTACCCCTTCGTAGCGGCAACTCTGGATAATCAGATTAGTGGCATTTAAGCCTTTGGAGCCCTCTCCGCATGCTCCACATTCCCACCCATCTCCTCATCCAAAACCTCCTTTTCAGACTTGGCATTCATCTCATGGATTCTTTCAAGTGCAGCCGCAGAAATCATACTGTGTTCTGCATCTTCCATCGCTGCGATTGGCATAGCATGGCCGGTTTTCGCCTTGCGGCGCTTGGCCTCGTGGAGGAGCCAGAAGGGGAGCGTGAGATATGTCAGGATACAGATTGCCAAAATCGCACAAGTGGCAGTAAAGCCCGGGAGGAAGAATGGGGCGTCAGAGTTGGGGTAAATCTGTTTCATCAAGTTAGCTGGGTGTGTGTGGCGCATCTCGGAAGGTGGCGGTTACATACTTGGGGTGAAATGATGCTGGCAATTGAGAGCGAGGCGATCACAGCAGCTCCTCCGACGGCTTGCTCGGCTGCTCCATATAGGGTTGAGGACCGGTAGCTCAGTGCAGTAGGTTGGGCAACAGATACCATGTGTCCTAAGTAGCTCATACCGTACATGGTTATGGGGGAGATAGTGTGGGTGTCGGGGTGGGTGGAGACGTAAGTCCATACACCATAGCAGGGTACAGCCAGTGCAACCAAGATTACATAGTGCCACATCCGTTCACGGGTCCAGTCGGAATGCAGAGGCAGGGTCCAGTATAGGGGGATAGTGACGAAGTGGATGATCGCCTGGTATATGTTTGATTTGGAGGAAGAAAATCCACAGAACTGAAGAGTATGGTTAGTAAAAATTTCAGAACAATATAATGGTGGGTACAAGTGAAGTACTGTACCTTCTGGAGGATGGTTGGGCCGAAGGTTCCTTGACCGGTTGCGACAATAGTCAAGCAAATATACGAAACGAAAAAGACGTATGTGGATGGCCTCGTCATGACTCGGAAGAAAGCATTCCAATCCCAAGTCACATCCGTTTTTCTAGTCGACCCAACTGGGAATCTGTTGATTGCAATGTGACGTTCTATAGTTTATCAATCAGCAAAAATTAACCTGACCGGTAATTGCGGATTAGACACCTACCGCGATCGGTCAACGCTGTAGAGTCCTCTGGGAACGTCAGGAGCAGGAAATAAACGGGAATGGCCAATACGATTGGCATCGCTCCCTCAATTATGAACACCCATTTCCACGACTGCAAGCCTCCTTTTTGGTTCAACTACTAGAATATCAGAAACAAGAATGGAACCAACGAGGGATCACGCTGCAAAACTTACATTGTCAATGGCCACAGCCAGAAACCCTGAAACGCTAGAAGCCAGGGCATTGGCACTGTGAAAAACCCCAATTCGCCAAGCACGTTCGACAGGCTTATACCAAAAGCTGAAATACATGATGCATGCGGGAACCACTCCGGATTCCGGAATACCGAGGAAAAATCGAGCTGCAAGCAAACCACCTGCATTCTTCGTCGCGGCAAGGGTCATGACGACTATACCCCAGAGAACCATAACAGTGGGGAAGAATTTCTTCGCGCTGTATGTTTTCATAAGCAGGTTGGATGGGATCAAGAACATCGTCACGGGGAAGTATGTAATTGCAACGGCCTGCTCAGCCATGCGATTAGTGTGTTGCTATTGTCCACATCTATGCTAGATGCACTAACCCAGTTGAATTGAGTGCCGTGAAGCCCCAGAGAATGTTCGATACTGTCCGGGGTGTCAGGCTGGAGGATCTTGACATTGCCCAGATTGGCTCTATCCAAGTAGGCTAGGAAGTAGATGATACAGCAAGGGAACAGAACCCGGGTGTCCAATTTCCGGACAAGGGCGCGTTCCTCTGCATCATCCCAGTCCTGGGCCGTCGTGGTCTGAGTCGTACGATCTTCAGCACTGTCTATGTCCGGGTTAGCTGACATGAGGCATACTGCGCCGACACATGCATATAAGATGGGCTCACTGTGCTTCCCGTCGACCTTTTCTGGCCAAAGGACATGTTTGGTTGACCACCCCCCAACATACACGCCCTCCTGTTCCACTGCAGCTCGATCGGCGAAAAATCCCATATTGAACGCGGTATCCAAGTCGCAAAGGCTTAGCAACTTCAATTCAAACAGCGACAAGCGGAAGAGAGGGATAACAACAAAACTTTATGCTGTCGTCTCCGTGTTGGGGCTGACTTTTATACCCCTTTGCGTGAAAAGCCAAGAACACCTCCCCATGGGGAACACCCCGCATGGAAGGACACAATCGGTTCACCTCCACATTATAGTGCTGTATGCACCCAATCATATCTAATAGCGGAGTGCTCTGCGCTCCTAGCATTGGACATGGCAGGTTGATATGACAAGAATGTGGTGATGTCGAGGGTTGCCCAGCCGCTATTAAAGGCTTAGGGCTATCAAGCAAGCTCGCTAAGCCGCGCTAAGCCTAAAGAAGCCAAATCCCGAACCCTCGGGATCTTATTCGGCCCAAACCCCGCGAGATCGGCTTCGGCAGCTGCTAACTCGGCTTTTTCCTTCTTCGGGGGAGATGCCGAATTGTGCAGACGCATCCCGCTATCAAACTCCAACCATGACGTTGAGGGAGATTGCTCCACAGTTCGAAGCTGCGGGCACAGCTCTCTGAAAGTCTGTCTGTGGTGTGCTTCGTGAACGGAGTGTAGTTAGTCCGTCAGTACAATGCCGAACTACAGCGGAGGGGCCAGTTGTCTGGCAATGGGTCCCGAGCACATTGCGGTGGGGGCATTTGGTGCCTCTTGAATACTATGCGATTATTGGTCGCGAGTGAGAGAAACTTATATATATTCAAGGGAGCCAAGAGAGCTTTCGACAACGGATGAGTTCCAATATTCCTTTGCCCAATCAGTTCTACGCTCTCTCAAGTCACATCTAGGAAATGGTAGCGACCACAGACCCTCATGACCGGCGACGGTTTGTGCCTCGCCATGTCGGCCCCAATATCCTCCCTTCTTCCACATTGTTTACGCGAATGACAAGATTTGCCCACCGGCCAGACCACATTGCGATTAAAGATCTGAGATTTGGCGTCACAGCGGGCTATGCCCAGGTTCTTACAGATGTCTTGCACATACGTAATCAGCTGCGGAAAACATTACCTGTCGATATCTTGACCCGGCTGGATAACGACGAAGAGGTCTTCATTAACCTCTTAGGCCCTGGAGGTTATGAATATACAGTCGGATTTCTGGCTATTTTTGCACTTGGCGCCGTTGTGGTACCCCTATGTAAGCTTTGCTCCTACGTTTTGATGTACAGAGAAGCCTCTTTCGTACCGGACTAACGACATGCAAGCTCCCGATCTACCCGTAAAAGAAGCCGCTACCTTGATCCAAAGATGCCGGGCAGATGCGATCCTTGTATCGGATATCAGTGTGCCCCTAGCTACAGAACTGGTTTCGTTGATATCAGCCACGTCTAAACCGGGATACACATTGACAAAAATCCGGGAGCATATACTGAATCCAAAGATGGAACCCTCCAAAATTCTCGTATCAAGCGACCATGTTTTGGAAGGCGAAGGCTCAGGTATGTAACTTTTCCAACCGCGATACTTTCCTCGTTCCTACTAACAATTCCCTGTATAGGATTGTATGCATTCCCTAATACCTTCCGCCCCATCTGCAACCTATCCCGTAACTAATTTGAACCAGGGTAATTTTCACTTCAGGCACCACAGGCCCTCCTAAGGGCGCTGTGCGACGTCGTTCGTTCTTGACTGAAACCTCCTTCATGATGGCCGACCAGTACGGCATTAGTGAGGGTGATGTCATTCTTCACACTCTACCCGTGCATCATATCACTGGCATCAGCAACCAGATTCCGTTCCTTCTTGTTGGTGGCTGCATCGAATTCCGCAGTGGAGGGTTCAACACGGAATGGACATGGGAACGTATAAGGCAAGGCGGGTTGGCATATTTCACAGGCGTTCCCACCATATACATGAGATTGATGCAGCACTATGAAAACACGCTTTCGAAAATCCCCCGTGAGCAACACGATGAGTATGTCAAGGGGATCAGAGGTTTCAAAGCCTTGCTTTGCGGCACTTCCGCCTTGCCCCGCCCCTTGCAGCAAAAATGGACCAAACTCAGGGGCGGAAAGTCAATTTTGACGCGATATGGCGGAACAGAGTTTGGATCCGGTTTCCAGGTTCCGATTTATGAACAGGGGGTCCCAGATGCAAGTTACATAAACTTTATCTTTATAATTTGGAACCTCTTTTGACTAACAGGTGCTTAGGGTTCCGTTGGTGTTATCGTTCCTGGAGTCGATCTCAAGCTATCAAATGGTGATGAAGGGGAGATTCTTTTGAAAAGTCCGCTGTCATTCTCAAAGTAAGGATGGCATGCCCATCGTTTAGAGATCAAATGGAATACTAAACTAACGCCTTTACATAGATACCTTTTCGATCCCGAAACCACAGCCAACGCCCACGATGCTGATGGGTACTTCAAAACTGGTGACATTGCTCGGCGTGAGGGGAAATACTACTTCATATTGGGGCGCGCATCGGTTGACAGTAAGTACTATACCCAAATAAATCCCCTAAGATAGGAGGAATCTTGAATCATTGTTAATGTTTTATACTTTGTTAGTAATGAAATCCGGCGGCTACAAACTCTCTGCGCTAGATATTGAGCGCGAGATCCTCGGACTCGAATACGTGTCCGAAGTAATGGTAGTTGGTGTTGAAGATGAAGAGTTTGGCCAAAGGGTTGCAGCTGCAATCGTCCTAAGGAATGGGGTAAATAATACCCTCCCAGAGCAGAAACTGCCTCCTTACCCGTTCTCCCAGATACCGAACTGGCCGCTAACAAAACCTAACCATCACAGACAAAACAATCTCTCACCCTCGAAGAACTCCGCAAAGACCTCCGACAGACACTTGCAGGCTATAAGATGCCAACAATCCTCCGCGTCGTCAAAGAATTGCCCAAAAATGCCACAGGAAAGGTGCAGAAGAAGAAGTTGACGCCTGAGATGTTCCCTGCTGGTGGTCATCCAGACGTTCAGACGTGGAAGAGGACGAGTAGATCCACGAAACTTTAGGACCCTGGTCTAACTTCCTTGTGTAAATAACCGGACAAGTTAACTATGCCAGGGGCTGGGGGGGAACATTCAGCCGGCACCATTGTGCAGCTGCGCAGCCAGCACGGCCAGGCTGCCATGCGTAACTTAGTTAACTAAATAGTGGTGAAACTCCCGCAGTTAGAACAGCTCAATCGATCAGTTCCTCACTATTACGTATGTTCCTCTTCTAGTTGGTTTAATATCCAAACAGCAACAACTCTGAGATACGATGACAAGGCGCATTCCAGACCCCCTTTACACTCACATCATCGTTCAAGGTACTAGAGAGGACCGTGCTTGCTGAGGGAATCACTGCTTACACTGATATTAGGGAATGTCTATTCCTGCGTCCGCCGCTATGGAAGCGATTCTAATTTCCTGCGAGGTCTATACAATATCCTCATTGAAAGTCAACCAGGTTTGTCATCTACGGACCACGAAAGATGCTTATATGGCTTTGCAGAGAATGTGTTCGATAAATTATACCACGCCATCTCCACCAGATGGCAACACCAGCACGATGTACCCTATCCCTTTGGTGATAACCGGGAAGGGGATGTATGTTCTTCGTGGGTCGTTGATTTTAACAACGACCTTGTGACTGCGAGGAAAAAGGGCAGAAATCATTAACTATCAAATTCGGCTGTCGCGAGTGCTTCAAAAGCGTCCCACCTCTGTTAATGACCTACACCCAACAACACCATTACACTCGCCACAACTTACGACCAGCTATGACTTTGGGGAGCCAACATGGAAGCCCGAAGTCACCTTAACATCTCATCAATCAGCTTTCACTGCAAAGCTGTTGAATGACTTGATGTACCAGTGGAGGCATGTTTTCGCGCTTCATATAATGGCATGACCTTTCGACAACTTGGTTCCGCCATTATCCGTATCGTTACTCTCGATTTTGACGTCGAGGAAATTTCCAATGGCCGTGCTGGAATAGGCAATGTGGTCTCGTTGGCGGATCTACCATCACGGAAACCAGTTTCCGATCATGTCATCCGTTTTGATCGTGTATCAGTCGTCCTTTGTCAGTATACAGCACATGCGATGGAATTAATCGGAGACGATCCGTCCAAGCAACCACGCCAATAGAAAACAGAGGATGGCTCAACTTCAGATAACTGCGTGAGCATAACATATCTTGTGCTCTCAGTGCGCGAGATTTTTCTATTCAAAGCCTGCACTTGTCGCAAGCACCCTTCCATTAGCACGAAACCGGAGGGTCTTTTTAACGGCATCGACTCCCCCTCAGAACGCGCATTGGCTTATCTTCATATGATAGTGCCACGCGTTCAATACCGTTCGTCGCCACTGCATGCACTACCGCTCGAGCTCCAGGATATGATTCTCCGCCACGCATCCTCCGGGCTTGTTGAATCAGCACGGATAGGTTGTGCGATGTCTTTCGACACGCCGTTCCAGTGGAGAGGCTACTGGGGGGGTATTGAAAACCAAGATGACTTCTTCACAAAAGACTCTGGAATGGCGGTTGAGTCCCAGATTTGCTTTGACGAATATCCAAGTGGCTTGGTATATTTATGAATAGAGCTTCCTACTGTTTTTTTCAAATTGCGCTGTTCGGCCTAACATGTATCTCAATCTCCTAAAATATCTCTCAACACTGAGGCCCCCTACTCCCGCCATCCACCAGCTGCACTGATCTGCTCCATCTTAGAAGCAAGCCTTCTTCACAGCCACAGCGGGTGAGCTTTTACATACTCCAGCATTCGCTGAACATCCCCCGCATCATTCACAATATGCATTACCCCTCCAAGCTTCTGGAACTGAGAATTTTCATATTTGTAGAACTGGAAATCCAATCCACATTGAATCAGCCCATACACGCTTTTCACGTCGTTGATCGTATCAGCCACCACCTCATACAGTTGAAGCTCAGTATTTGGGATTGTGTGGTTGTTGTTCTTGCACCCCACAACCATGTAATCGTAATTAAATAGGGTCTCCGACGGTCTTGCCCAAACCTTGAACACAATCATACCTGGCCTGGTAGTTTCGCTTTTGGTTTCCGCAATAACGGAGAAGCCTTCGGAACGGGGGAAAGCAAGCTGCAAAATCCCAGTCATAGGAATACGGTAGAGGTGCTCGTGCGACTCAGGGGCGCGCTGAATAGTGACAAGGCCTGCCTTGACACCTAGATCATCGAGATAGGTGTTGGTAAGCGGGGGATTAGGATCGATAAGCACCGAGCGACCGGTTCTAGTGTTTGTCCTAGAAGGAGATTGGCGCTGTTAGGAAAGCTGATTCTGAATGGCAATCTCGTGGTTTGAGGGCTCTAGGAAATTCTATCAACGAACCATTGTGGCCATGACTTAGATGGGTCCAACGCCCATGTGTCCTAGTAGCAAACTATAAGCATCTTACTCCTGGTCCTCAACATTGGAATGGGCAAGGAACTTGAAAGGGGATCAAAGGATACGAAGTCAAGATAAATAAACTTTACTCACATTAGGGTTGTCTTCATACCCCTGAGGAATAGCAAGACTCCAAGCCCCGGTGGCGCGGTTAACGTAATAAAGCTGGCCAATATGAGAGGTTGCATATTGATGCCACTGATTCCCATGCAGTGGGCCTAGGTCGAAGGAGGGACTGGCTGTGGGATCCGCCGCCATATTCTGCGGTTTAGGCTGTAGGTGCTGGTCTGCGCTTGGTATGCCGGTTGAACTTCGGATTGCTTAAAGTTTTGGATGCTGAGAATGATGGGAAAGGAGAACTAGAGTGAGATGATTTATCGAGGATTAAATAAAATTCGAGTCTGTGATTTACCTTGCTTCACTGTCATTCAACTCTTCCTCGAATGGACTCGTCAAATGCGTCGGCGGCAAGTGATACGCACCGGGCTCACCCTGGTGGACTCGTTCAATCACTCCAAGAATGGCAGTTGACGTAGACCATGGGAGGACCGTCGAGCGGCTCAACGGGAGCATGCAGCATCAAGATGCAATGTCTAATCGTGTGGCTGTGATGGAGGGGCTGAACGCGGGTGCGGCGAAAGCTAAGCCATGACTGGGTATATACCATAGTAGGTTGCGTGGGAATGCTTTCTGGAAATGAGTTTAGCAAGGATGAGCAGTGGTTGAGGTGATTCGCCAACGTCATCAACGATAGGCTGTCATTTGAGAAATAATGAGAGCTATTTCCAGCGGATTGAGGGAGTGGCATCCAATGGCTGGTGTCGGCTTAGAAATGCATAGATGCGGATGCAAGGAGTGATACATTAATAGGCTGACTGTTTGACACTGAACAGGTCCTTAGCATATATACATGTGAGATATCAAAAGGAATTGTCCAACTCAGATTCAAGTTTACAACTTCACCTTCGGCTGCCTCGACACTTCCCTGCTATGCACATAACTAATCTTCTTAAACCCCTCCACCGCCTCCCCATACAACTCTGATCTCAACACCCCATAAACCCCCATCTTCGCCTTGGCCTTCCACTTCTCCGCGTACTCCAAAGCCTTCTCAAGCATCTCCTCCGGCGCCGCAACCTCATCCACAATCCCATCCTTCAGCGCCTCCTTGCCCGTAAACTTGTGCGCTTGCAAAAGCACCTTCCTCGCCACCTGAGGTGACAGTTTGCTCCGTAGCAATGCACCCATGCCGTCAAAATGCAAACCAAGGTTTGCGGGCGGCATGCTCCAATAGCCACGGGAGGAGTTCATGATGCGGTAGTCGTGGGCCATGGTGAGCAGACAAGCGCCCCCAAAGACGTGGCCCGTTATGAGGCAGATGGTTGGGAAGGGGAAGTCGAGGATTGTGTGGAGGAGCGGGTAGAAGCCGTCTGTACTTGCGAAGGGGTTCTTTTCCCGCTCGTCTAGGTCCAGGCCCTGTTACAGGGTTTAGTATGGGTTTGGATATAGATTTACTGCGAGTTCGATTTGGATAATGCTCACGGTGCAGAAGAATTTGGTATCATTTCCTCGAAGTATTACAGCTCCCTCCGTGTCTGGTCCCAATGCGCGTTCAACATCTCGAAACGCCCTGATTAGGGTCTGTGCGAAGGGGACGGTGATGCGGTTCTCAGGGGGCTTCTGCATTGTGAGAATGTAGATGTTTCCCCGACGCTCGACGGTTAGGTTTTCGTAGGACATGATGGGAACTTTTGAATCAATCCAGCGCAGATTTGGGGATGTTTCGCTGATATCAAGAAAGAGTAGTAGTATGTTTGTGCCTGTTGCTGTATGGGTAAATTCAAAATCTGGAGATGAATAAATTCATTAGAGGGGGGCGCTCAGCCCCATATCTGCCAGCTCCATAGCTTCCCCTCAAGTTTATGTCCATCTCTTGCCATCATCAGCGTCATTGTCCTGCATTCTGTGGGTTGTTGAGGAGGAAACATGCTCGGCCTTGCAAGTTCACGCTGTTCGGCGATTCTTCAGGAATATTTCCTCTTCGGGAAATCGCCGAAATGCCGGGCCGGGCGAGTCAGCATTCTTCCCCACACTTGTTTCTCCAAAGAATCCAAAGAATGCCGAGCAGTCCTCGCCACGGAAATGGAAGATGCTGTGAGGACCGGCAATGGCCCCGGTAAAGGGGCTTGGATGGCCAATTAACAGTGGACGCCCGGCAATTCTGGCTGTTGCTTCTTCGGCACCAAACGCTGGGAGTGGTGTGATGTTCAATTCTTCAACTTCACCTTTTGGACGCAGTTTATATGAAGATCCAATTGCAGCTTTAGCACTGTGTATCACGCCAATTGAATAGACAACCCTATCAACGGCAGCCATGGCAGCTCGAAACATCAGCAACGATGTCCCCGAAACCCCCTTCTCTGTTTTCCTATGGGGCGGGAAGGAGAAGTTCGACGCCCGCAAGGAAATCCTACGGGTGATGACCGCCAACCCCGTTTTCTCCAAGACGGCGGTCACAATCCCATCCCTTGCGAGAAAAGATGCCTGGAAGAGAGCTGTCGGCCAGGCGAAGGAATTGATTGCGGTCAAGCACCAGGAGAAATGGACTGGGCCTCAGTTCCGTGAGGCAATCCGGATGTTGGACTATTTCTTGCCTGTTCAACCTCAGTTCAGGAGTATGTAAATGTTCCACAATATTAAGTGACGGTTTGGTTGCTAACATGGTCTGGCAGTTTTCATGTCGAATTTGGAACGACAGATGTCAGACGAGCAAAAGGCCATCTGGATCCCCAAAACCGAAAGGTTCGAGATTTTGGGCTCATATGCGCAAACTGAACTGGGCCACGGCTCTAATGTGAGGGGACTTGAGACCACCGCTACTTTCGATAAAAACACAGACGAATTTGTGATCAACTCCCCAACAGTGAGCAGTACCAAGTACTGGATCGGAGCCACCGGGATATGGGCGACACATTCAATTGTCGTTGCCCGTCTAATCGTCGATGGCAAGGAATACGGTAACCACCTCTTCCTTACGCAGTTGCGTAATCTGGATACGCAGGAGTTAATGCCGGGTGTGGAAATTTATGAAATGGGCCCCAAAGTATTCCAGGGTATGGTTGGTGTGGACAATGGAGCTATGCAGTTCCACAATGTCAGAGTTCCTAGGTCTCAGATGCTGGCAAGGAATGCCCAAGTGCTACGGGATGGAACCTATGTTCCGCCAAAGAACACGAAGCATTCGTATGGATCTATGGTTACCGTGCGAGCAATCATGGCAGAAATCACAGGCTATGATCTACTCAAGGCCGTTGCGGTGGCATACCATTATACCACGTTCCGAAGACAATTCGCAAAGAATGGACAAAAGGAGGAGACGAAGGTTTTTGACTATGCTAGCGTTAAATATAGATTGCTCCCCCTTCTTGCAAAGGTATGATTCTCCAGCCTGGCACCAAATAGTTACCAGCGCTGGGTATAGACTGACGCTTGATTCTATCTCATAGGGAACCGCCCTCGTCCTCGTGGGCCAAAACATCAAGCGTGCCTTTGACGAATACACGGAAAATTACCTTAAAACCGGCAATACATCACAGCTGGAAGATCTTCACCTTCAGACAGTCGGTGCTAAAGTATATTCCACCCACATTACTGCACACGGTGTAGAAACGTGTCGACTCGCCTGTGGCGGTCACGGATACAACGCCTTATCAGGATTCGGGCGGATGTATGCACACACCGTCAACTCCATGACATACGAAGGAGACAACTATGTAATTGCTCAACAGGTTCCACGAGCAATTGTCAAGCATTACAATGCGTACGTTCCAACCCCCCCCAAATATTCTTGCCCATATCTAAATAAACACGAATACTCACAACCTACAGCAAATCCGAAACCACCGTCCCCAGCCTCTCCTATCTCTCCTTCCTCCGCTACCCAGAGCGCAGCAGCAAGCTTTCCGTCTCGTCTGAATCAGACTGGTTCAAGCCGGAAAACCAGCAATGGGTTCTCGAACAGAGGCTAGCCACGCTCGTCTCCCTACATATGGAGGCTACCAAAAAGGGCAAAGATACCAGTTTCACCGTGCACGAGCTTACAATGGCACATTGTGACTTTGTCTACTGGCGGGGATTCTGGGACGTAATTGGCAGAGCGGCCGGGTCATCGTTCGCGACGGAGCTAGAGGGACTGGCACAAGTGGTGAGTTTTATCTTGATTTCATCTCTACCAATCCCCTATATATATCTTGACATGGATCTAATCCCCCCCTTTTTTTTTCACGCACAGTTCTCCCTCTCCATCCTCCAATCCGCACACAAGGACATCTATGCCCCACACGCCCTAACCGCCAGCCAACGCGCGAGCCTCTCATCCGCCTCCGACACCGCCATCGAGAAGCTTTCTGGCTACTCGAAGGGCATCATTGATGCTTATGGCTTTACGGAATTTGAGATGGATAGCGCGCTGGCTAGGTCGAAGATGGACCCGTATCAGGCGCTGTTTGAGGGGGCGAGGAATAGTGAGATGAATAATATGCGCGATTTTTGGCCGGAGATTGTGGATGCGAGGAAGATTTGGGGGAGGTTGGATGAGCAGGAGAAGGGGAGGGCGAAGTTGTAAGCTGTAGGGTTGGTGAGGTTTTTGGAAATGTGTATGGTAGATTTGGGGTTGGTTGTTAGAAATCATTTTTAAAGTTATCTCTTTCCCTGGACATCGGGTATGAACGTAAGCTCAATGGTACGGTTAAAGTGGACATGGATATATAGGATGGATAAATGATATTTAGCCCCTTTGATTTTTCATTGGGGGAACACGGCTTCTCCAAATTATTTTCAAGTAACCCCCCCCCATCCCCCCTTACCCCACTAACAAAGGAGATTAATTCAAAAAAGCCCAGAAATAACTACCAATATTACATCAAAAACTTAGCTCATCAATCCACTCCGTCATCCAATTATTCTGTCCCATTCCCTCATCCAATAGGTGAGAATACCCATCGAATATATCTGTAGGCACTCCTTGGTCGCCAGTAGTTCTGGTGATGGGAGGGGTAGGGCCTATAGTATGTGGAGGGGCAAACTGCTCATCGTCGTTTAATATAGGATATTGAGTGAGTTGGGGGTGTTCATCAATTTGATCGGTCGGTAACAGTCCTGATATCTCTTCGTCATCATTGGGCAATGCGTGTGGCTCTTGTTCCCGTTCCTTGGTATGGCTCAAAGTACCGGCGTTCATGGCCGGGGAGGCGGCAGCAGCAACAACAGGCGCGGACCCAAATGTAATCTCATTCTGATTATTGATATTACGATCAAATTTCGCAAGAACGCTTTCCACCCGATGGAAATTGCTCGTAACTTCCAATCCAAATGTATCGAAGAGTTCAATGGGGTGGAAAGAGAATGTCTCAGTAGGAGTAGTGGAGGCATCACGAGAAGATGCGCCGCTAACCGCAGAGGACTCAAATGCCTTACGCAGCACTTGTATGTTTCGATAATTATTGGCGGCAGAGGGTGACCTTTCACCTAACGTCTTTAGCGCTGCTTCAATTGTCACTACCGCTGCCTGCGCTTCGGCCTTGAATGCTTCGATACGCCAACAGGATAACTGGAGGATCGCCGCCACAAGGAAGTGCCATGCATAGGCGCCTGCGAGGGAGTAGGTATGGTCTCTCAACTGAAAAGCCTCAAAAAGACGGGTATTAATGGTAGACGCTACAATTGCAGCTGTGTTGGCAGGGACGAGTCTGAAGTTTGATCGTGGACGGAAAAGGATGGTAATGGCGGAGAAGAATGGGACATGGAGCTGTGCAATTTCATTGTCATATGGGCGTGAAGAACCGTCTGGGTTATATAGCCTTAGGGAGGGGGGAAGGTTGCGGATCCAATTAAGTAATTCACGTCCGATGGCATCCTTTGCCTCCAGGGAAGGAGTCCTGTTCCGTGTGACCAATTCGCTGAGGTTTCCGACAATTCCGCTAATGCTGACATAATGAACAAAAATAAGAGACCTCCTGTCGTTCGGATTTAGGAAGTCATTGACGGTAGGGCGCTCAACGGTGCAGTCGGCTAGATTTATCATCCTTGGTCGTCCGTGGCCTGCAGCAATTGCACTATCTCGACACTAATATCCCGTAGTATAAGGTTAGAGGTTGTCTCTGATGGATAGCTTATATTTATTGGAAATATGGGTGCTCACGTATAACGTCCACCAAATTCTTCGACGCAAGCCAGCATGAGGTGTATTCGGGGAACACTTTCTGTGTAGGCCAGCTTGCTGAGCTAGATATATTCCCTGAGCCACCCAAGCTCTCGATGACTTTAAGGACACATCCGTTGGCGAGGTAGGGTTCCACCATTGAAGCATACAAAGGGCAGCCAAGACAGTCAAAGGATTTCTCTCAAAGCCCGTATCTAGCAAGGCTTTGACTCGGGAGAAATATTCTTCGCTTGAGGCATAAGATGAAGCACCTTTCCTCATCTGTAAGCCGGCCAAAAACAACGCCTGCAGTAAAAGGAATGATGGCGGGTTTGACGGAGACTCTCCAAGACACTCAAGATCAACGACGGGCATCCAAGTCCAGCATCTTTCGAAAAAGGCTTCGACTAGGCTCTGGCGGATTGCTACTGGTGGAAGGTCAAAGGCATTGTAGAGTTCCAAAACTTTCATTTCCCTTTCGGACAGCTGGAAGTTTTTCTCTTTTGAAGAGCCGTTCGAATGATCAAGCCCGGGAATATCGTCGAGGAGGACTGCGCTCCGGTTGATAAACGAGGCATTGCGGAAGCCATCAGAGCATATCTGAACGGAAGACGCCGAAGGAGCTGGGGGGGTCACCGAAGGCACGAGTCCTTGTATAAAAACAAGCGGAGTTGGGGGTATATTCGAGGCGGTCGAGTTTGAATAAGAGTGAACAATAACGGATGTGTGGGATGTGTGTGGCTGGGAAGCTGCGACAGCCGGAGTATGAACGATTGAACGAGCGTCCTGGCTCCGACCCCTGTCGGGAATTCGTTGTGCCCGACGAACAGACGCTTTTTTCTTTCTCTGTTGCAATCTACATAATGATGAATCAATAACAATCTACTTCCGGGATAGGGTAGACAGGACGCACTTGCAGTCGTCTCCGTATGTGACACAGTTTGAGCACGGTCCTTTGCCCGGGCCAATATCACAGCGGACTGCATCCAGTCGAGATAGTCAGCATCTGGATATTCTATGACCGAGGGTGCTTATAGCTCTCACCCTTCCTACTATGACATTTTTCGCAAGCTCTCCTCAGGCGGGGGGACTGCGTATCGTGCGGGTTGTAACCATAGAAATTGAACATACTGAAGGAAGGCCAAGTACTGCTCTCGGAGCTGATACGGAAAAAATATGAGTTTTTGTCCAAGAGAAGTCTTGGGCCTTGAGTCTTCGGCAATAGCACGAAACATTTTTGGCGGGATGCGGGGAAATTAGCCAAACTCCTTTGGGCATAATCCCGAGAGAGCCCGGCAAGTAACTCCTGTGCTTAGCGCAAAGTTGGATAGACCGGCAATTTTAGGCCATGCCCTTCCAGCCAGCGGCCAACAGTTGTGTAGTGGACGCGGGTATCATGATGCATTTGCTCGAGTATTATGAGACTGTCGAGGAGACTGGGAGCAGACAAGAGGCTGGCTTTATTGCCACAATCATCCATTATTGCACACGAACATCAACATCTTCAGTGGGTCGAAGTGAACATTCCAACCGAACTGGGGGGAATAAAGGGCGGTAATTGATTTGTATATTGGACTGCCTGACACGCATTTTTCCGCCCATTTGATTGAAGCAGCTCAGAACCTATCTGGCTTGCCCTCAGTTGGTTGATGAGAATGATGGCTTAGGGGGCGTGCCAAAACCAATAAAATGGTCAATTAAACGATATTAGCCACCATGATACCCCGGTGGGCTGGAATTTCAACGGATATCCGTGTCAAAAGCACGTCCTGACAGGGTGTTTTCGTTTTGCGGCCCTCCTGATTGCGAGTTTGAATGCAATGGATGTCCAAATGAAGCCGGAAAGATGAAAAGGGGATGTTAAGCTGAGTAATCACGCGGCGGGTAAACCTGCCTTCCCGATCAGCACCTGCTCGGCTCAACTTTCCCCACCACACAGGCTTTCCAACCTCACAAAAATCTCCCGACGACATCAGAATTGGATATCTCAACCAACTACAAGACCGAACCACCACTACCCACGGTTCTTTGATCTCAGCCATTGATTCCGCGAGAATCCCTCAGTTCGACGTCACCCTGTGAAGACCTCCTTCCGACGCATCTACCAACCACGCGATTTCACCCGCCAACCATCACCACAGACTGTTTCGTGGGGCCATCGAATCGGTGACGAGCAACGGATCATATATAAAATTTCAATAGCAAAGGACTGGTCAGGCAGAAGACATAAAAAGGAACAAAATGGCTGCGTTCGACAAGTGCAAGACGAGACCGGCGCATATCGACGCCATCCTGAACGGCTTGGACAGATATAACCCCGAGACGACAACCACCTTCCAGGATTATGTTGCGCAGCAGTGCGAGGACCGGACGTTTGATTGCTATGCCAACTTGGCGTTGTTGAAACTGTGAGTGTTTATTTGGATCTTTATTCACGGACAGCTTTGCATTCTACGTTTTACGTGACTGGCGATTATACGCACGCTTTGATGGCCATTTTACGCCTTTCCTCTCGCGCACCCTTTCCAATAGCTTTGATACTATGATGAACAAGAAATTTCTTTTTCATTCACGTTTCCTATTAGCTTACTCTGTCCCCCGGTGAAAATCGGGTACGAGGGCATGGAGATACGAAATTCTTAACCTGAACTACCATCCCGTCCCCTCTGGGGCATGAAATTCCTCGCCAGTTTTGCAAAGATTGCAGAGAGCAATGCTGACAGTTTATGCCTCGCGCGGCAATGAAATAATTTGCAGCTACCAATTCAACCCCCACCTCCTTCACACCGAAACAACGACCAACATCCTCGCCAAGGCGCTGACTGTCTTCCCCTCCCCCGCCTTCTCCCTCTCCCTTGCTCTCCTCCCCGCACACACCCAGCCTTTCGGCTCTTCGACATCCTCTTCCAACCTCCCCATCCAGACTTCCGATTTTGTCGAGTCAGTCCAAAAACTCGCCCGTCTCTCTACTCTCCTCGAATCCGCACAATACGCCCTCTTCTGGTCAACCCTCAACTCGGATGACCTCTACGCCGATCTTGTCGCGGACGTCGCAGGTTTCGAAGAGCTCGTCCGCGTCCGCATTGCTGTCGAAGTTGGCAAGGCGTTCCGGGAAGTCAGTGCAGAGGTTCTTGCTCAATGGCTTGACCTGAGCAGCTTGGAGGCGCTGGAAAAGTTTGTTATTGACGTTTGCGGATGGGAGGTTGATAAGAGCGCTGGCTCGGATCTCAAGAGCGTTGTTATCAGAGTGCCTAAGAACAAGGAGAATGAGGCTAGAGGGGAGATTAAGGGGGAGAAAGTGGGCATAGAGATGTTCGGACGGGTGCTTCGGAGAGGTTTCGAGCAGCCTGCTTGATTTCTATGTCTTTCTTTTTTTCTTCTACTTTTTTTTCCCATGTAACGTTTTTTTTTTTCCTTTATGCTTTACGCACTTCGGTGAAAATCATGCCTTTGCTATTTACTTTTTTTTAACGTCTCCAAATTTCCATTTTCCTTACTTATCGTCGGAAATAACGACTTCTCTTTTTTATTCATGTGTGGAAATACATCGCGAATTAGAAGGGTGGAGAAAAAGCGACGCAACGAATCAACATATATAATCATTTACTCTATTTCCTTTCTGCCATGATCGCGGAATGGAAGCGTTTGATCTCATCCGGATCTCAATTCCTTTATCAGGGCACAGGACGAAGCAGTATGGGGAAGTATATAAACTGTACGATGCACGATAAGGCCAGCGGTATTCCACTTTAATGATCTCACGGATGGTCAGATATAATTTTTAGATAATTTGTATTTTCATGATGCCATTTTTATACGTTCATGTATCCCACCCCTATCCATCGCAGGATCCAAAACATCAAAAACATGCATAAATCAAAACAGAGATCCTATTTCCCCGCAATCCGCTCTTCCCACTGCACACCCACCCACTCCTCCCTCCACCCCAACACACCCTCCTGCTCCAATCCACAGTTCCCCGCACAAACCCCCAATATCACAGTCCCCCACTCCATGCCCGCATCATCGTTAGGCCCAAGACCAATCCCCTCGCGTCCCTCCTCAAGCACAGCAATCGCATGCGGAACAAGCTGCACTTCAAACACGCGCTCGCGCCCACAGCTCTCACAGCGTGGGATTCTATTCTTGCTACCTGCGCCGCTGGATAGCTTGATATGCGACTGGCCGCCGTTGCCGGTAGAAGAAGAGGAGGGGAACAGTTTCCCGACTGCGTCGCTGGTGGAATAGAGGAGTGGTGTTCCGCGGAATTCGTAGCGGAGTACTTGCTCCGGGTTATGCGCTAGACGGGATGAGAAACGCATGAAGGATTTGTCTAGGACGGATTCGAAGGTGTCTTTGGGTTCTGCGGAGGTTGTTGTTGTTGATTCCTCTTCGACGGTTACGTTCTGGGTCGTTGGTAAGGGGGATGAAGGGCGGGAGAGGGTTTCGTATTCCGCGTCAAGGTGGAAGTGTGGGTATGGTGTTGGGAAGGCGGATTGCGCGGGCCATGGGAGTTGTGGGCCGGCTGCTACTTTGGCTGGTTTCGAAGGGGGTGGTGATGAGGAGAGGCGGGCCTTTTCGGCGAAGGTTTCGGAGAGGGTTTCAATAGGTGGAGATAAAGGGTTTTGAGGGGGCTTCGCTGCCAGAGTTGAGGGCGGGGAGAGTGAGGCGAATGGGTTTGCTGGGCTAGTTGGAGAGGCGGAGGAGGAGAAGGGATTCAGATTTGCGGATTGGCCCTGGGTAGATGGGGCTGCGCCGAACAGGCTGGCACCGAGATCCTGCTTGGGCTTTTGTTCTGCCGCTGGTGAAGGTTTTGGGGTATCTTCTTCCTGTTTTCGCTGGCTGTCCTGTTGTTGTTTTGAAGAGCTGATGATTTTATGTTTCTTTACCCCGCGCAGCGCCCGTAAACTGCCGGGCTTCCTTGTGCAGGTCTTCCTTGGACATCCAAAGATGTAAAGCCATCGCTCGTCGTTGGGGAAGTGTTCGGGAAGGTCGCCATTCAGTTGCAGAAGCAGCAGCATGGGGTTATTGCAGACTTTGCATTTGGCAAATTCGCCTGGTGGCGGGGTCGCGGGGTCAAGCCATGTCTGAATATTCAAAACAATCAGCATTGATTTGGGACAACAAATCATGAGAGGACAATTTGACAAGAATAAACAAGTGGAAAGATAGCATACCGGCCATCCACCGAGGTGGCTGATAGAATCATCTGAAGCTTCCTCCGCCGCATAGCCCAGGAGAACTGAGGTTTCGGTGTAGTCTCCCGCATCGTCCATGCCGGACGAGTCACTATCGTAAGGATCCATTATGGAACAATTGAAGGGGCAAAATATGGCCCTCACAAAGCGTCGTATTCCCAAGTGTGCTGCTTCACGCGGGAAGAGAAATGCGGGATGTTCGATGTCCGGCTTCAAGATTTCCACATTTGGCAGAAAAATAATTCAGAGTTCCATGTCACGTGAGCCGATTGATAAGATAAGGGCTAACCACATACATACATACATCCTCCCCCTTTCCTGCCCGACTTCACCACCACGCCTTCTTAGCCGTATATCTTGTTGACATCTTCTCAGACAGGCCGTTTACCATGTTGAATTGGTTTGCAAACACACAGAAGGTAAACATATATACTATGCCGCCCGTCTCCAATCACTGGCCGCACTATCACGATACGTCATGGTGCTAGTATCCTTACTCGGTGACCTGCCATCTGATGTTCTCCTCGTCATTGCAGACCATCTGCGAGTTGAAGATTTATACACACTGATACGAACTTGCCGCTCCTTCTACTCCCTCGTGATCAGTCGTCTCCGTCTTAGGGCCCTGAGTTGTCGCATCTATACTATTAATCATTACGATGGTTCCAGACCTGGGCATGTTATCCTGGCACCTGCAGCCAACGGTGTCTGGCCGAATGATTCGATGACCGTTCTCGAGTGGGCAGCCGAAAGAGCTATTCGTATTCCTACCGCACGCGAACTTTTTGCACTCGCTCGCTCCAAGGGAAAACAACCTGGCCCTCCAGAGTATCGCACGTTGTTTGAGTTTGCTACCTTCGCCGGCAATACGGAAATGGTATCACTCATCTTTGATGAGATCCGCCAGCATGAGCCATCAATTAGGTTTCCCTCAGATGAGATATTTCCACCGCATCAATATTCTCTAAGATTTGCCGCCCTTGGAGGACATATCGACACCGTCCGCCTCCTACTTCAGCACGGGAGGATCAGACTTGACGATCCCAGAGCGTCAATATATCCTATCTTAGATTATATCGCCCGCGATGGACCTGTGGATATGATGAAATTTTTGGCCTCGCAGGGAGCCGGTTGCAGGCAAAGAAATCAAGCTAGAGGGTTTACACTACTACACACTGCAGCGGAATACGGTCATATCAAAATGGTCGCCTGTTTGATTGACGAACTCGGGCTGTACGTGAACTGTCGAGACTACCGCAATAGGACTCCGATATCATATGCGGTTCACAACTGCAGAGCTCCTTTCCACCCTAGCAGGCCAAATATGTTGAAGACAATCGCGTTACTGGTTAAAAAGGGTGCGCTGGTGTCAAAACCGCCACCAAGTTTTCAAATTCGGGAGCCACTATTACACCGGGCATGCAAGCTCAATGATCGTACTCTGCTGAAAATACTACTCCGAGCTAAAAGTGTGGACCTTCGTGTCATCGACGAAGATTATAGAACACCATTTCATTGCGCAGCAGCAGCACCTAGTGCTTCGGTCATGGAAACCCTTTTAAATTTTGGGACTGACTATTTCGATTCGTTGGACAAGTCTTGGCAAACTCCATTGCACATAGCCGCGAGATGTAATCAGCCTGAGATTTGTCAGATGCTTTTAGATGCGGGTGCAGACGTCTCACGTCGGGATCACCTCCACAAATCCCCACTACACCTCGCGGCCTCGGTTGATGCTCTGTTTTGTGTGAAGTGTCTGCTTAAAGCCGGGGCGGATGTTACGGCAGTAGATTATAACGGATCAACGCCTTTGCACGAATCCGGATGGATGCGGTCCCCTCACAGAAGCAAAGCTGTGGGCATGATTTTGCTTAAGGCTGGAGCTGATGTCTCTGCCACCGATAACCAAGGACTGACGCCATTACACATATTTGCACGATCCTCTTGTGTCGGCGAGATTTTTCAACTCTTTCTTGACAAGGGCGCAGATCCTGCCGCACGCGACAATGCTGGTTGGACACCTTTCCACCATGCCGCTCTTCGGCGTTCCAAGGCAGTAAGTCTCTTTTTGAGGTTTTATCTCAGGTCCTTCTCGTCGACTTCCGAATCCACATCTTCAGCATATACAGATATACGCGCTTCGCTAGAAGATGGACTTAGAAGAAAACATGCGCTTATATTGGAGCTGTGCAAGTGAGTTTTACCCAGTGGTCACCAGCTAACTGCATTCGGCGATCGTGTACGTAGTAGTTCTGTTCCCCATTCTCCATCCATGCCCGCGTAACTTTTGCGCGAATTCCCCAGGACATCCTTATCCCCTCATCCGTTTTTCTGTCCCTTTTAGCCCAGTATTGTTAGTTATCTTGAAATCAGGACCAGTGTGGTTTTATAACCAATAGAGCCTCATACTAATTTATATCGTAGATCATTGGTCAAGTAAACCTGCTGAGTAGGAGTAGTACTCCTTATATACCAAGGAATGACTAAATGTGATTCTGATGTTCTCATAACACCAGGTAGGGATTTCACTTAATACACTAATACTACTGAATACCCAAAATACATTAATTATGATGAGGGAATAATGTACACTAGATCTCATTTCTCTAGAAGGAAATAGACTTCTGTCATAACAATTGCACCCATCAAGTACTACTAGTAGTAACTATTCATTCAGCCATTCATTAGGGTCCAGGACGGTGGACAAGCAAGACTTTTGCAGATAGAAAGTGAATGAACCGGAAAAGTAACTTTTCAACGTCAGTATCGCCGCACTATCGATCAGATGCAATTATAATTCTCAAGCTCTGGGGGTAATGAGGACTGGATCTAGTTGATCTCGGGATCTAGCCCCACTTTTTAAGCTTTGATGCCGAGAAGCCATCGGGCCGAACCGAAGGCTTAACAAACCGCCCAGGCAGCAAGCAGAAGTACTATCCTGATCCAAAGCTGTGAAGTTTGAACAGACAAAAATGATGAATGTATTATATTGAGCTTCCATTACACACTCATCTTGAACCTTCTAGTATATACTCTTATCTCTTTTTTCTCTTTTTCTGTTTTGGAAATCAGGCACCTTTTAATTTCTACAACATGAAACAATCATCCACCTTTAACTACAATTTTAGCAGAATATATGCTATATAATTGAATATCAAGTAAAAACGCCAATAGGGTAGGTATAATAGTGGTGAGAGTCCATACTATGGACAGCATCCTAGTACTGATAGTAAAACCTGTGCCATCCAATGCAGACAGCACGTCGGCCATGTGATCATCCTGTAACTTATTATATCAGGAAGGCAGCTCATCCTGTGCCACAGCAACGCTACAAAGCAGGCAGGTAAGGCCATTATTAAGAAGAATGCCAACCGTGCCGGGGTTGGCATATTGGACCTCGTATAACTTAAGAGAAAGAAGTCTGATAATATATGAACCAGATATTGATGGATACTCCTACATTTGACAGTGTGAAGATAGACGTGAGGGATTTTAGCAGTAAATTGCAAAATATATATCCAGATATAATGTGCTAATTCAGTCTCCACTGGTTAAGTGAATGTTCAAAGCATGTCAAGACTGTTTCATGGCTTCCCGGTTAGAAACCAAATATACTGGAAGGACAGCATTATTTTCACAAGCGTACTGGCTCGCGCAGTGGTTCTCCGGGATGATGGAAGCTCCAGGATAACCGCGGGAGAGCCGATGGTGGAGTACCAGACATCAGTAGAGTTTGGTACTAGAACTTTACATGAAATATTTCCTCTGGCATACAGCAGTGTCCCCGCGGTATCATGCGTCTTTGGCTGGTTGTATAGGCTTCGTAAGTTCATCCCTTGGTCTTTGTAGCTATTTTCAATACATAGAGAGGGAGAGCATTCCATCCATTAAGCTGCAATGGAAATAAATTGATAAACGGCTTATACTTCAACAGCGTCCATTTTTCCTCTGCTACATAGCTCATTTTCTCATCTATGAGCTTTCCAACCCGTTTCTGAATTTGCACTGGCTCCTTGAATCAGAGGGTCTGAACAACTCCCGTGCCCAGCTCCTAAACGTCGTTGCCTTCGTTGCGTCCTTTTTCCTTTGCCAGGTTATCTGGGGTACTTGTTGATGATAGGTCCTTCAAGATGAATGGATGGCCATATTCGCTAAATCGTTGGGCAATGCACCCTTTCTCTTCCTGTCGACGAACTCGTCACGGTTGACTGTGGCGGGACATGGCACGATGGCTAATTATACTGCATAGACCCTTGTCTGTCTATACCGATCGCTACCAGCCCCCCCGATAGAATCGGTGATTGGATTGCGTTAGCCGAGCGCGCGGGGCCTAATCCCATCCGGGAAGCCGACCGAAACGGGGCCCGGAGCAATGCTACATCGCGGGGGGTTGAGCGGCCAATAATGCATTCTATGCTGCGCATATTTGCTAGGCCTCCTCAGCTAGAATTTGCAGTTGTCCTTTCAAGCTTCGACAAGCCTCGAAGAGGATTCTACCGGGTACGAGACAATGCAGGGGCAAGGCGGATGGATGTTCGACATCTCGAATTTAGTATCGTTTAGGCAGCATCGTCAATTCTATTCGTTAGGAAGACCGGTGGGCTTGATCATGAGGAGTGGCTTGAAGTCAACATGAGAGAAGTCGGAGGAACTGATGCCCCGGCTGAGGCAACAGTGAGGCCCGATTAACCAGCCGATCCGCAGATGTTAATTATCCATCCCCGACCAAGGCATCCTCGAATGCCACTGTTCGACCCCACAAAAGCTTCGCCTTTTATAAGTTTGTGTGGCGGTTAGTACTTATTCCTGACAGCTACGGCTATTTATCATCCCGGACATCGGTCGGGGAGCCCAAAAAGGAACCGACCTCTAGATCATATCATATCCGATCTAGAGGTTTGCTTTCATGACTACTATATAACTATGTCACTCCTCCATCCTGTAATGCTCATGTCTCTCAGGATTCACATTTTCATTTAGTTATCCACTGAAGTTCCCATATCATTATCCTCCCCCTAACCCTACCACCACCCCTAACCATGGCACAAGTACACGGCCACTGCCTCCCCCCCTTCCAAAAAGTCCAATCCCTCTTCCAACAATTCATCTCCTCCAGCGAAGAAACCGGCGCCTCCCTCACCGTCAACATAGACGGTGAAACCGTCCTCGATCTCTGGGGCGGCTACTTCGACGCAGACCGCACCAAGCCATGGACAGAAGACACCCTCGTCCCCCTCGCCTCAACCACAAAGATGATCTCCAGCCTCGCAGTCCTCATGCTGGTCGACAGCGGCGCCATCTCCGTCCACGACAAGGTCTCCAAATACTGGCCTGAATTCGGCACAAACGGGAAAGAAGACGTCGAGATCCGCCATCTCCTCTCGCACACCTCCGGCGTAGCTGGTTGGGACGAGAAGATAACCATGGACGAAATCTGCGACGTAGTCCCCTCCGCAGCGAAGCTAGCAACGCAAGCCCCATGGTGGACACCCGGCACGGCATCAGCCTACCACGCGTGGAACTTCGGCCACCTCCTCAGCGAAATCGTGCGGCGCGTGACAGGCATGAATTTGAAGCAGTTCATCGCCGAGAAGATCACCGGACCGCTAGGGGCCGATTTGCAACTCGGCCTCGTGGAGAAGGACTGGGCCCGGACCGCCGAGCTTACCCTTGCTCCTCCCCCGGCGGAGGCTCCGGAGTCTAAGCCGGGCCCTCTGTTCCTCAAGGCGATCGGGAATCCCATGCCGACGCCGGGAATGGGGAAGACACCCGCATGGAGACAGGGTGAGATAGGCGCATCGAACGGGTACGGAAATGCTCGTTCGTTAAACACAATACTATCCACAATCACGCTCGCGGGGCGCGAATCTAGCGATAACAGCAAACAGTTGCTCTCCAAGGCAACGGCAGAGTTGATTTTCGAAGAGCAGTCGCGGGGTATCGATCTGGCGATAGGAATGCCTATCCGTTTTGGCATCGGGTACGCATTGAGAGGGGATGGGGATACGTGGGTCGACGAGTGGATGCCGGAAGGTAAAATCGCTTACTGGGGTGGTGCGGGTGGATCGTTGGGGATCATGGATTTTGATCGTCGGGTTACGATATCGTATGTTATGAATAAGGGGTCGAATAGTGTGATTGGGAATACAACGTCCAAGGCATATATTGCGGCGATCTATGAGGCTTTGGGAGGGGGTGGTAAGTAGTTAACCCCTATTTTATGGGGTTGGGGGGGCTTTGTATAGAAGTATTCTAAGATTTAAATGTCATTCGTCTTGCATTTGAGTGGTGTGCGCAGCTATCTAAGTACGCCAAGCGAGAATGTGGGATCACGTGATCGGAGAGTCACGTGATCACGCGTTTACGAGCTACGCACCGCAGGCCTCATGGTCAGGGCTCCAACAATTCGAACATATTATGCATTATTTGCCAAATTGGGAATTAACCAAGTAATCACTATTCAAAATCAACAATCAAGCAAACCTACACTATGAAGACTTCAAACACGACAGCCTCATTTCCCTTAAAACCTGCCGAGATAGGAGGCAATCAATCCGACAGAATTCCAACGACCATGCCAGGCTTCAGCGTTAACTGCTATCAACCTTCTGCCGGAGACCAGCCCTGAACAACGGCGAGTTCTGCAGTTTGACCCAATCGTGTATTGACAGGCTATTTTCGTTCGACGACAAGACGGCCTCCCTACCCCGGGTCCATACCTCTTTCTCGTATCCAGACACCGCCTGGCAGAGGGAGGCGTGAGTTTTGGATTTCATTTCTGCGAGTCTTCTGCCCAAGTGCGCTACATCTAAGATCGCATTGTTCAGGCCCTGGCCACGATCTATATAAATTGTTCGAGTCGAATTCGTTAGCTAGATCGTGAAATAACTAACTGATGAAAGCCACATGGGGAGTAAAAGCCCCGATGACGGGAAATACTCACGGAAGGTCATGGAGTGCGCAGCATCACCAGCGAGAGTAACTGTTCCGTTCCTGTTATCCCATGGTTCCGTCACCCAGTATGATAACCTATTGTGCCAAATCGGTGTATCATCAGCAATACTCTCAAACGCGGCTCGAAACGGCGGGGCCAGCTCTTCAGCTCGCTTCTTGAGGTCCCTTGTAATATCTGGACGTGAGTGAAGGCCTGTCGGCTCCTCTGAAATCCAAGATTGACCCAACATAAATAACCACTCTTCTGGATTGTCTGGGTCGAGATTATGGACTAATTTCATAATTAATACTATGTTTGCGCCTCCACAAAGAGTTTTAACTTGGGGGGAAGCATACCGCCCACCCACACGAAGAATCCTTTTGGGTGAAAGGCAATAGAATGTCTTGGATGCAGCTTTCGCATATCCAGGGCAGCTTGCTTGTCCAGTCGAGCAATGGTAAAACTGGCCACAAGGGGACTAGGCTTTAAAGCCGCCTTTTCCTTTCCAAAGAGGAATTCGCGCACTTTGGAATGTGCACCCTCAGCACCGATGACAAGATTCCCAGTCTCCGTACTACCATCTTCAAACGTGGCAGTTGCCGTTTCTCCCTTTGTATGGATGTTCGCGAGCCGTTTACCATACTAGATAGCTGTTAGCTGTCGAATTATCCCCGCATATCAAGCCAAGGGGTCGGTCATGCGAACTCGAATATCAACACCCGTAGAAATCAATTTAATAAATTTCAATCTCTGTAGTCGAAGAGTATATGGAGCAGGAATAACATTGAGCAACTCCGCAGTCTGGCCGTTAAAAATAGACATAGTATCATCCGCCGATGGTGTGTGGGAATCAACTTGGACAGATTCGATCTGGGCGTTCAGTTCGGGCGGGAGACACTCGCTCAGGGGACTCTGGGCCCAGTAGATCCCGAAGTTCCAATCTCGTGGTCGAGCGCCGAGATAGGCATCTTGCTCATAAACTGTGCAGGATATTCCATTCTTCGTTCAGGGTATGTATCAGTATCAGGCTTATTGCGCATTAGCCATCCATAGGATATATAACACACCTGCTTCAAGACCTGAGCAATGAGCAATCCCGTCGGACCTTGACAAGAGTCAGCCACCAGAAGATACACAATTGGCAAAACTCGTGGAAGGCTTACCAGCACCAATCACCAAGACCCGAAGAGGCTCGGTCGGTTTTTCCATTCTCGCAATCCAGCTTGGGGGACTGGGGTAAACGGAAACCTGAGATGCTGAGCGTTATATAGTTACCCACTTGGCAGATACCACGTCATATATTTGTAGCCCCTCCATTGTGCAACGTGAGTAGCTCCTGGTTGGGGTAGTTAGTGAGGGGCAAGCTTGACGATCAAGTTCGTCAGACAGAGACAGAAAATACGACGCTCCAAAGGAGAAGAAACGAACCCCCACTGTTCTTATGAGTGATGATGAAAGACAAGATAGTGTTAGAACAGATGGAGCATTGGGCAATAAAGTGTCTCTCTTGGTGTGATATGAGTATCATTGTGCATCTGTCACTGTGGAGGTTCTTGGTGGCATGCGCAACTCCTGATAGTGGAATTAGCCTGAGGAGCTTATTCACCAGTAAAGATATATCTGCACTTTAGACTCTTCAGTTAGCTTGTTAACCATCCTTCCTGCAACAATTTGCCCCCCCTGGATGCTTTGTTTCAAGAGTTAGCATGGTTGAACCAGGTGTACCCCAGAACAGGGCCAGTGGGCAAGCCACCACAGACTCAGATGCTCAGGTAGAGACAACCCAGATAACCACAGTGTGTACACAGGCGTTATTTATTTTCACCAGCACAAGCTACCGCCAATATGCAAAGAAAAGTAAACCTGACAGATAGATTTAAAAGGTTCCACAGCCCACCTCCCCTGGCCAAAGCGCAGCTGATAGTAACTAATGAACATGAGGGCTTGGGCACTGAAGGTGAGCAGTTGGTTGTCTATCTGTTGTCCACTCCAGCTGCGTCAATGATCACCAAGCACCGAGAAGAGAATGGCGGAAGTAAGATAACATTACAGAGGATTGAAAATGTAAATAGAACTATTTCCCACTGAGTGCTAGCTATCTAACTTACCTCTCTCTCATCAATCAAAAACAGAAAACAAATTAAAATCTCAAATCTCAAATCAGCCCAGGAGAAATATCAAGACACACACACAGAGGAAGTAAAATATAAAAGCAAAAGTAAAATAAAAAAAATGTAAATAAAAAAAACCCCCGTCCCCATTCTATATATCAAGCACCCTAACTACCTTAACATGAACAAAAACTTAGTATGTTGTTCAAACCCAAACAAAAATCGAATAAAATCAAACATGGTAAATAATCAACTCATTTCGCCAGTTCCCACCTCTTTGCTTGAAAAAAAAAAAGAACTCCGAATTTGTTTGCCCTGCACCGCATTTGCTTTGCGTTCCCTGTCTATCAAATAGAAGAAGCAGAAGAAAAAAAACGGAAAAAGAAAAACCCGAAGATGTAAGAAAAAAATCCAGATATCGTTGCAGTCAGATGGGAAAAAAGATGTAAAAAGAAAAAAGAAAAAAAGGCTGAATCCCATATATGCTGTAGGAAATAAATTGCTGGATCGAAATCGAATCAAACACAATGCGCAAAAGGCCGTCATTATTACTGTAGGTAGCAGGGAGTGGGTTTCCGGTTTCGGGTTCGGGTAGCAACGAGTTGATGGAGGGCGGCATTCGTTGAATTGGCCGCGGGGCGCGGTGGAGGGGGTAACAAACAAGGAGACCCAAAAAAGAGGCAAATAACAGTAGCAAGTGTAATCGTAAATATCGGACAAGGTCGAGAAATTAAAACGAGGTAGGTCATTAAAAGATGTATTAGAAAGGGATGTAGTCCGTGCTGCCCATTGGAATAGATTGGTGTTTGCTCAAGTTGGGTCAGAATAAAAAGGCCGTAACAGCGTGATAAGTTGGATCAAGCGGATGTTCGGTAGAAATCAGGGGTATATGGTTGTTTCTCGTGAAAAAAAAAAGGCTGCTCGATGGGTTTCGAGTTGATTAGGGCAACGTAAGTAGGCCCTAAGAAGGGCGTGGGGTGTGTAGATTGGACGATGTATCAGGGAGCTAGGCAAAATGCCGTCTAGACTGCAACCTGTCGTCCATGAGAGATGGGTATCGCTTTCGGGGCGTGGGATAGTAGAACGTTAGAGGGGCTGTACCCCTGTCTATTGCTGGCTGGACTGTCGCCCCGAGCAGCCTTGTTGATAGATTCAGATGACACGGATTGCCTACGAGAAAAGGTGGAATCCTCTTCAAACGAGCTCGCGACAGATAGATCCTCAGGGACGCGAGGGCCGCCAAACATGGCGCCTAGCTGCTGCAGCAATGCGACAAACTGCGCATGTAGCTCCGCGAAGATATATTCATTACCCACGATTTCAGCAAGGTTGCGCGCCCGGATCTGGCCAGCTCGTCGCGGCTGGCCATCTGGATCGACAGTTCGACCGGTGAGGAAGGAGGAGACGGGTGTGTAGTTTCGTCCATTGGACATGTTTCCAATGTTGCTGTTTCCATCATCCCGACGCTTCTCCGTCTCCTGGAAGCGTTCAGCGGCACTCACAAGTTTGGCCGCAATACGGCCAAACACACGCCAAATGACAGGGCAGGCTCGGAAAGCCCGTCCCGCGTCTTTTCCTGCCAACGCAACTAGTGCGTAGCTCCGACGTTTGCCACGGGCCATGGGATCCGGAAGGCGAAACACGTAAGCAATAGTATAGCCGGTAGCTGAGTCACCAAACGACAGAGGCCCGGACGAGAGGCCGCGGGGCAGTAGCTCACAGCTTAGTGTCCGAATGGAGGCGCGTCGCAGTAACGCATAGTCGGGGGGATTTGGCGGCCCGCGCAGCGAGAGATAATTTACAATATGAGGGTGGCAAGAAGAGTCTGAGGAGAAGGAAGAGTGAAGAGACGCTGTCGAGGAATGGCGGTTGTGGTGGCCATTGCAGTCGTCATCATATTCGGACCGCCCACCGCCACAAGAGAAGACAACCTCGCGCGAGCGCAGCACGGGGCTTCCATTGCTACTCTTACCATCCTCCTTCAAGGTGCCTGGTCCTCCAGGGGGTAGCTGTTTGCTTACTCCCTGGGGCAAGGTAAGCCTGCAGCTAGCGCATGTGTCACCATCACCACCGCCAAACCGGTTAAGCTTCTCGGTCTCCGCGCGACCATACTGCCGGTTCAGGAAGAAGGGATGATCTTCGATTCTCTGGCTAGATGTAGGGGCGGATGCGAGGGGCGAAGGGAGCGGGTCGAGGTTGGAGGAGGTGCAACCGTTCAGCGAAGTACTAACTCCGAGATCCGGTGGCGTTGCGGAATGCGGGTCTGCTTCTCTATCAACGGCACGCGACTCGAGAGAAGGAGAGGCGGCTTGGGAGGATAATGGGGTATCATCGGGGGAGACGTCGTAAGGGTCGGGGTAACACTGGGCGCAGGAGGAGGGGATAATTTGGGAACAGAGGACGGAAGTCGGGCCATGCACTTCACAGAAGTGCGTCAGGGATAGCTGTCGGCAAGAAGCAGAGTCAGTAACCAGACACCACTGCTATTATTAAACCCGGCTGCGGCAAAAGGGCGAAGGGATGCGTGTAACGGGAGATGAGGCATATTGCATATTGCGATGCGGTGTACCACACAGCATGGCCAGGAATGACCCAGCAGCACGGCAGCGGCTCAAAGCGGATAACGTGATGGTGAGACCCGGCGCGAGGCAGCGGCTAGGTCACGACGGCCGCATGGTCGCCCCATCGACAGCGTGGAGATGGGAGATCTCGGCGGTGAGGCGAGGCGAGGCGAGGCGTGGGCGTGACGGCGCGACCTCGCCATGAGCACGCAGCAAACAGCCATCAAGGACGGGACAGGCAACAGGAGATTGATGAAGCAGCAGACGGAGGAGGAAAAGGCGACTTACGATGAAATCCATTGTTGCAGCATTCAAGTGCAGGAGCTGGAGAGAGAATTACACCGCCATGCTGCGCATTGAGACATAGTTGTCGGGGAATGCGATGGGGGACAGACAGCGGAGGAGAGAAGACGATGGAGGAGACCAGGCCAGTCAGTCTGTTCTCGTCGAGGAGAACACAAGACAGAGCAGAGCAGAGCAGAGATGGATGGGATGGGATGGGATGGGATGGGTGGGATGGAGTGGGAGAGATGGAACCGGGCGAGGGCGGTGATAAATAGTTCCGTCACTTAGCGAGGACAGGACTGGACGTGGGGCGGGTAGTTAGAGGGACAGCCAACGAGCAGTAAATAATAATAATAATAATTAAAAATAACGGCTACAGGGCTGCTTCAGCATTGCATAGTGTCTGTTTTATTCTCTTATTACCCGGCTGCTTATAAATAATAAAAACCATTCATGCACACACATCTCACTGTCTCATGTATGATGTCCCTTTTGTTGACCAGAGATGAACATGGACGCCACAGCACAGCACCGTCAAGAGGCGAGAGTCGAGACTCGAGATGTGTCTCTTCCCACCCTTTGCCATCTGGTGGCTGGCCGGCTGGTTCCCGCGGTTCTTGGAGCCCGCTAGCAGCAGCTCGGCCGGTTTCAAGATACGACGATAACTTATCTGGCGGTGATTCTCGTGCAACCACAGCATCCCATTCCATTCTATTAATATGCCGTATACTATGGCCGCAAATTGCTGCCCTGTCTTTGTTTCAACCCTTCGAGGTCGAAATCACAAGAAAGGAAGAAGGAAAAAGCAAATATAAAAGAACCCTGGCATCATATCATACATAAGCCCCCTACATGCATGGGGCCGGATATGCGATCTCCCTCTGCTTCTTCCAACGGCTTTCCACACCGTGCGTGTTCCCCCATCCAACCATCCCCAGCAACTATTTCTTTGTCGTCTCCATCAGAGTCTGGTAAATGGGGGGGTCCCATGCATACCGTTACCATTAAACAAGATTTCCCGCCTGCAGCAAATCCCCGGGTTTGGCCCGATCTACAAAATAGACAGACATATCAGGTTTCCCGGATTGCAAAAATAATAATAAATAATAAATAATACATATATCCAATCACCGTCGCCAATTACCCATCTCTCCGCTCCTCCGCTGGATGGAGAAGCTGGTTTCGCGCGTTCCTATTCCTAACTTTCCGCCGCATCCACAGATCCCACAGCAAATGGAGAACACTTGTTGAACAGCCTGTCAACTCTTCTTCTTCGTGTATGTAGGAAAAGAGGAAACTGGTATATAGTGGTCTACGACAGCTCCTCTCCAGCCCTGTTTTATTTGATAACCTGTGGGACCTTTTGACGTTGGCATTTTATTTGGCAGGCCAACTAAACTATGACATCAACGACGGATGAGGGGGAAAAAGGAAAAGCTCTTTTGGATAGGTAATGTTTTTATAACTGCTATTATCCATGTACTGTTATATTGTTTGATTCCCTTTGATGATGGTGGATGGTGTTCCTATTATGCGGAGGATTCCAGGTTCCATTCAGGCTTGGTCAGTGGTTTGTTGGCTGTGCGGGGAGGGGAGTCCGCCAGCCCGAAGTCGCCGCTGAAGATTGAACCCAGGTTGGTTGCCACCTGGAATTCACATCACACAGGTGAAGAAATACAGAGATATTACAATATATTGAAACAAGCATCTCACTGCATCATTCTTAATTCATCCTTATTACTATTCTCTGACACAGCTGATAATTCGGCGTGTATCATGATTCATGACTGGAAATTGGTGACAGTCAAGCCAAGCCACGCCAAGGCCGATTGGAGAGTTAGCGACTCCATAGTTAATAACTTCCTCATGAATTGCACATGGCAGTGCAGGGATGGTTGGCTTGGCCTTGATAACATTTAATGAAGCGGAACATTTCGAGTACGATGAGAGTATCTTTCCTGCTCTGAAACCCAACGTTGAGAAAATGGACAGCAGTATTTTAGTACAAAACTTTCTATAATAATAAGTTGCTCCTATTATAAAAACAGTTGCTCCTATTATATAGTCACTGACTGCCATATAGCCGAGAAAATATGAAGAATAAGAATAATAATAATAATAATAATAATAATATAAAAACATGACGGATATTTTATTCCGGCCAAATTCACCAACAGCAATTATCAGATTGACCCAAACCAAACCAAACCCATGAGCAGCGGGGCAAGTTAAACTAACCACTCCGTCGTTAGCTAGTTAGAAGTTATATTAGTTCACCCAACAAACCCCCAAATCCCCAAATCCCGAAACCCGTAGCTTCGTTCGGAGTCCAGAAGGAAGTTCCAGAAAGAGTGGAGCACCAGACCAAAAATCCACCGTCTCGTCTCCCCAGTCAATTCAGAAAATATTCAAATGGATCTCCATTTACCCGTTTCCCGGCATTTTCCTTCCGCCTTTCTACTACTTCTAATAAACTACTTCGCTGATTTTTCGGCCCAACCGTTAGTGGACTGGACTGGACTGGACTGGCTCCGTCGGGTGGTTTTGTGGATCGGATCCATTCCAATCCAAGGGAGTTTGTGGTTTTGGGAAAGATGCCACGCGACAGTCTACTAGTCACTGCGTAACTACGTCCATGATACAGTTCTGCAGTCTGCGGAGAAATTCGTTGGTTAACTTGTTAGTTAGGGGGTAAGGGTTAATATACATGAAATCATGAAATTCCACGACGAGATTGAATTGGGACTGGACTGGAGGGGAATTTTCTACCCTAAATAAAACAATCTATTCTACGGAGTATTCGGTCTCAGAAAGGCACAATATTCATTCTACAATCACCAGAGTAGAAATCACCGCCAATATTATTATCCTTCATGTTGGATTGCCCAAAAAGCTATGTTTTTTAACTTCTTCTAGAACATACATGGAACATGGAACAGCAAGCTGATCAGTCGGGGGATCAATGGATCATTCGCCATCCAAACTTGATCCAACAAATGGTGGACGTGGATGTGCCGCATAAGCGGATTCATCAGAGCAAAGTCCGGGTCTTGCTTGTGTTTTCGCCGTTTCGGCAGCTGGATCATATTTCTCGGCAGGCCGTGATGAAACTATTTTGTTACAGTACGGAGTAGTTTTATAATAATAGTACGATAAATAGATGCTGGGTCTTTTGTAAAAATAAAATATACAAAACAAGTTATAAGAACTACTAGTGGTTATGGGACAACATGCAGGCTAACGGAAATCAGCATTCTCTCGCCAGGCAAAGGAGATCTGAGAAAACTATCTTTTTATATATCTCATGGGAAGAGACTCGCCTCGCCTGGTGTTGAACGAAGGAACCATCCGAGCCAGTAGGGTAGCTGCCGACTCCTATCCCTCTTGACAAGAGAAGTATGATACGACGGTGACGGCACAGGGTTGTATATTCAAAGTGATTAACAGCAAGGCTGACAGACGTCCTCTGTAGATGCAGATGCAGCTTGCCGACGTCGTTCGGATGGAAGCTGGAGGGCTGTCCGACGTTCGGAATCCGAGTCAACCAGTCAAACAAGTCATTATTATTATTACTCCCTTGGTGGTTTGAAGAGCCAGTTAAAAAGGTTTTTAGTTCTGTTTCTTGCTATAGTTAGATCCCTCACGAGGGCCCTTCACCCGCTCCATTATCCGAGATGCGCAGCGGACCAAGGTCCAAGGCCCGCGGGTGTCTTGGATGGTGGATGCAAACCGCGTCTGTTGCTGGAGTACTAGTTAGTTAAGCGAGGCAGTTGATGATGCCGGATTCCCGCGGCGCCAGCAATGGGGATAGATCGTTGCCATTATTATTATCCGCACCCGGATTGGTTTCCGAGCCTATGTTGCGGAATCCTGCCCATCGGATAGCACGGGGAAGTACGGAGTAGTTAACTACCGGATGTTCCACCGTCCGTTTTCAGCAACCAGGCGAATCCTCATCTCGTGTGTCAATTGGCGTTGGGCAGCGATCCACACCTAATAGTAGCCCATCCCCATTGCTGGGATTGTATTCCTTGGCCCAATGCCAGGATGGCCAGATGCCTCGCGCGTGGTTTTTATCTTATCAAGCAGCCCGACTTTTCCCTCGACTCGGATCCGTGGTCAAAAGGTTAAACGGCTTTCTTTCTTTCTTTCACCGATTGGCTGGTTGTGCCATTGGCGATAGTTCGAAAATACCGAATTCACACCTGCTGGTACATACATTGATGAAAGCCGAGTCAGAGAAACGGAATAGGACCCTGTCAATGACAGCAGCAAGCAGGCTGACACAGGCCGTCACCCTTATTAACTATCCCATAATTACTCGATGTGGTGCAGCGTTGCAGAAGAACGAATGTATGCCGTGTAATCCCGTGTCCATGCATATCCGGGAATGTTGAACAGATAACAATGTCTATCTGTCTGCCGTCCCGATATCCCCGGGTTTTAATCTACGTGAGACGAGAGGCTGGGACGAATCTGTCCCTCATTCCGTCTTTATTTCTATCCTTCTTCTGCCATTCCGCATGAGCGGCCGTTGAGATCCGTCTCCCTGGGTCGGAACGCATCGCTGCATGGTTACGTTATTTATTAACTACTGGGGTAATGGGTGCATAAGAAATGTCGATGATATGCTGTGTTGTATGTCAGGCAGCCCAGATCTAGACTTGCTCTAGGATCCAGACAGAGTATGTATGCTTCTTGTCTACAGTGGATGCAGGGGATATGTTGTTGTGCTGCTGCAGACGACAATATATTCCTGTATTTCTCTTTTTCACCCCTTTCTTGATTTCTGAATAAAGGTTCCTTGGATTATCATGCTGAATTTAAGATCGTGCCTCTCTCCCTCACTGCTACATAAGTTACCATATGATATTTTCGAGGGAGGGGGACACAAAAAAATGTGGCCAAAATGCAACCTTGATTTTTAATGCCATACCTCTATTCTTCTTTCAGCCACTTTCCTTTTCCGTCCGTCCATCGTCGAACCTGTCTAAAGTCTGACCATTTGATGGAAACCTGCTCTCGGTTCCATTTGCCGCTATCATTCTAGCCACCCAATCTACAAGTCCATACAACCTACTGCGATCTGGCCAGTGATCTGGGTACGCAAGGGTCTAGGATGAAGTATGCCAGATGATCGATGTCTATTTAACCTTTCAATCGCGAGATCTATCAACCCAAAAGTTCGAGTGGCGGATGTATATATAATTGCCGCAATTCAAAAGCAGGATCTTGGCCAATCAAACCATGGACAATGACAATCCGGTTTCGAGGACCGCTTTCTTCATGAGAAGAAAGGAAAAGGAGAAGAAAAGTGCTAGACTTCTATTTATCGGTCAATTGCATTGCAGCGTTACTTTACTACTGCCTACCTACCTAGATAGATCCCTAGGTAGGGTAGGGCATCAATGGATGATTCCTCATTGTCCCCCCACCACCAATCTGGCAGACGGATGGACATGCATACATAGTTACGGATAGCTGCATTGGGAATCAGGGAATGATAGTTCCAGACCGTGTCTGCGCAGTCAGTCAGTCAGTCTGTCTGTCAGTCAGTCTGTCAGTCAGGCCGGGTGCCAGCATTCCTGGCTTCTGCCCTGCAGACACAACTCAATTGCACGTCTTGGAATCCTCCAATTACAATTACATTAACTAGTGGGAGAAATTGCCTCTCTCTCTCTCTAGAAGACTAGAAGGCCCTCAATAATAGTTCAAGTCAACCGCCATTCCTCGAGACCACTCTATTCCCTGCAAACTCTCTCATTCCCCTTCCACCCTTGCTCTATTCCGCACATATATCCGAAAACTTTCATTATTCACAATACCAACCGGGAGAAAAGGGGGGAATACGCCATTTCGGCGCCCCATGAAGCCACAGTCACATCACCAATCACCCCTCATATATACAGCATCCTTGGTCTAACTAATAAACAAAGGAGGGGAGCCAAAACCAAAACCTACAGGTTATGCGCCCACGCTCACGACGACGAGTCAGTCTTCAAAGTATCCATCTACCTTGCGCCGACCTATTTACATACGTAGCCGGATACTAGATTCCAGCTCCGCATGCAATGCAACAACTTATACATTGCAAGACTGGAAGATGAGATGCAGGTTCTGGATGGATGAGGAGGGGTAACTAGCTAGTTGTGACAAGTTGCGGTTCAATTGGTGACATGGCTGGAAGTGTGGGATGGGGGAATGGAGCGGGGGAAGATAGTATGGTATGATAGGTCATATTTTGAACTCTTTTTTTATTTTTGGCTTCCTTTGTTCGAGGGAAATGCAAGAGGAATACTAATCATAGTTATGGAATGAAGGCTGGTAGTCACTGAATTATATAACCACTAATGGCTGGCATAAATAGGAGTTGGTTATGTTGTTTGCAGCAGTGCTCGATATTTAACCTATATGGTGGGGTTTACGGGGGGAAAGGGGGGTCGGGGGGTCGGGGGGCGAGTGTATAGAACATATAAGTGATGGCTGGATGACCCCCAGGGATGAATGTTATTCTTTCAATAGTCAGATAAGGTATGCTGTCAAATTCTCCCCTAGAATTTAACTAAATGCCAATCATTGCATCGCAGGCCTCGCAAAAAAAATTACCCCTGGCCTCTCTTATTATGTGCCTAGTCAGCCCATCACAGCTAGATCTATTTCAAACTGCGCGGTAACTATCGAATTTACAACCCCCCCCATCCCCATCACACACATACGCTGCAAGCTGTATGCCCCCGCAACAAAAAACGGCCTATCTCCCATTGAATCTAGGGATTCTGTTTCCATCCCATCGTGATATCTGATGGATAGACGGCATCCCAGCCCCGCACTGCGTTTATCCGCCGTGCATAAGATTGTGAAGATATATGTGGTTAAAGCTGATTATCTCCTGCCGGAATAAATATTAAAAGAAAGAATTTTTTTTTCTGTACCCTTTATTGCCTCCCCCCCCCCCCGCCCCCCCGGTAGAGTTTCATAGAAGTAGCACGGCAAAAGCAATACGCACAACACAGCCTTGTTAACTATGTTATGCAAGTGAAAACACACACAAAAGAAAGGGGTAGAATACAAGACAACAACATGTTTGCCCGAGTAATGCAAGGGGGAATGGAAGGAAGGGGACCTGCATGCATAGAAAGATTAGAACATTCTATGCCAAAGTTACTGGGTACCCTATATATAGTAGAGAAGTGTATGTGGCACAGGAAAATAATTTAATCACCTGAAACCATTCGCATATCCCGTTCAGCTCCGTGGATAAGGCACAGGGTGTGTGGTGTTGTACATGTAATATGGAGAATGTCCCAAGACATGCATTAAATAAACGGCGTCCATAATGCGCGTAGTGTATGTAGGTTATACAAGTGTATTATATGCAGAGAATCTCAAAGAAATCGCGGGGGGGGGGGTGTAGATATTTTTAGATTTAAAGATATGCAAGACCCTGCTGTGCCCCTTACAGTCCCGAGAGAAAAAAAAGAGACAACGTACACACATGCATATAGAATCCAATATACACGCATACATACATTCATACATCCTGCATACCATGCAAGCACAATGCAATGCACCGCAAATCACCACTCCCTCTCACTCCCACTCCCCTCTTCAGCTTGATACGCCTTTTTCCGCAGCCTGAACATATTCCTCTCCTTCCCCTCCCCCGCCAACTGTTCATCCAGCCTCATCCACGGCACATTCCCAGCCCTCCTTACCCTCTCCCTCAGCCGCTCAGAGACAACCTCCTGCTCCCGCCGGCTTGCCGCGTCAGGCTTGATCCCGTCCGCTTTCGCTTGGGCGAGCAATCTGCGGTGCCGGCGCTGTGCTGCGCGCGCGGAGAAGTACTCCTCGCTAATGGCCCAGTTGGGATTGTCGGCTTGGCCGCGGACGAGGATTAGGTGGTTGCCTTGCTCGAGGGCGTTGTGGATGGTGGGCGCGGGGATCGGGGTGTAGAGGTCTATGGTTTCGGTGGTGGGGTTTATGGAGCGGATGAGAGCTTGGCCTAGGCAGTGTGAGAGGTTGGGGTTGAGGGGGGTGCTGGTGCCGTTCCCGGTGGAGATGTAGGGGATATTCTCGCGTGGGGTGCGGCTGATGCTGGGATGGGGTGGTGGTGGTTGTTCGGCTGCTGAGGTGGGTGATGATGATGGTGATTGGTTTTCGTGTGGTGTGACAGATGGTTGCATTTCGAAGTCGCCGTCGTGATCGAAATTCGCTTCTTCCGGGATTTTGGGGCTGGTGTTACCGTTGGCGAGCGAGGGATCATCTGATTGCGCTTCGTCGTCTCGAGTTGCGATTGCTTCGAGACTTTCGATTGCTACAACGCCTACAATTGCGCCGTCGAGCAAATCGCGGAGGACAGAGGGGTCATGGTGTGATCCTGTCACCATAACTCCAAGGATGCCTTGGGAAACACCAGAGTAATTGACAGTCATTGGTTTGGTTCGCCAAAGAGGGACGTCAGACCAGGCTGTATTAATCTGATGTTGTGTCGAATGAAAGTAGGAGAGCATTTGCATAGATCTTAACTGGGCGCTCGACCTGGTCACGAAATCTGTTGGCTGCGACGGAAGTATGGTCATGGGAACAGCAGCGTGTGAAGCTGCCATAGACAATGGCTCTACAACTTCCATAGGCCCCTTCTCGCTCATATATACGAGATCTGAAAGGCCTAGTGAGCCAACCAACGAAATGACAATCTCAAGTCCAAGTCCGAAAATCCATCCTGGGTAGTTTATTATGAGAGGACATTGCGGGTATCTCTGGAGTAGCTCTTGATATCGGTTTATAAGATCCATTGTGGACATGATATAGTGATCAGGGTCATCCTTCGGCGAGTTGGCTCCAATATAATGGGATCTTATAATCTCTCCATCATTCATTGAATCAACCGTTGGGTGGGAAAATGGCGGGCCCAGGATCGGCGAACGGAGGTGGGCAAGATAGACTTGACCCATTGGAGCGAGTTCAGGTTGCCCTGGGTCTAAATCCAAAAATGCAACTCCATCCTGACCGCGCTGCGGACGGTCATCAGAGGGAGGTCGACTCAATAGGTGGTTAAGTAGGTACTTGTTGAAAGTCGATTTCCCCGAACCTTTAGGGCCGCAGGTGAGCACGCGAAGAGAACCCCCTCGCTGCGAAAGTGCCTGAATGGACATGCTCCATTTCTTCTCGAGATGGAGCGGTCGTAGGTGCCGTTTCAGGGGGTCATCAGAAGAGGAGTGAAGCTGTAACCGGTTAGATTCTGCACAGCTCAAATGAACAACCCCTACTTACAATTGAGTATGATACTGGCTGCTCAGTCTGCAAAATAGAGCCTGGAACTGCTTCCTTGCTATTCCATATCCGGTGATACAGATTTGACAGGTTTTTCAAACGAAACAGTCCATTGTTGCAAGACCGTATCTCAATCTCCGCATAGTCTTCGACGCCGGAGACGCATTTGATAACAGGAAGGGAATGCGTTGACGGCGCATAAATTCTGTATAGACGAGGGTTCGCATGTAGCTTCGCGCCCATTACGCTGACAACACCGCGTTTCACCCAGAGGTCGTACTGTCCGATGAGGGCCAAATTCTTCTAATCGTTAGTCAATGGTGTGGCATGCGGGGTGGGATGGTGACTTGCCATCTTCAACTTGAGGCGGATACATATTGCATTTTCCGTGCGATAGACAATATTGCTCTTTGTCAGACGAGTCTTGGACAGCAGGAAATTCTGGAACTCTGTGGGCGCGTTGGCTAAGGGGGCATCGCTATCGTCTGTCAGATTGCTTCGTTCAACCCGGGATAGGCTGGTTTGTCCATACCTGTCTTCGTCTTCACTAGTAATGCTTGCCTCTTCCTCCTCCTCTTGGCTAACATCACTAAGATATTCGTCAACTGCCTCTATAATGTCTATCTCTTCTACATTTCCTGCATTCTGCACAATTGCCTGCGGAGCTTCATATTTCCCCTCCGTCCTCCGTTCACGCTGCGGCAACTGCCTTTTCTCGGAATTATCTCTGGATGACCGTTTAGAAGATGTTTTCGGCTTTTTCAACGGCGGCTCTTCAGTGGAGATTTGCTCCGGAACCGTGTCCACAGCTTGCGAATCTGCTACTGCGGATTTCTGTTGTTCCCGCAGCCTTCGGGCTGCGATTGCGCTGACCGGAGCTATTATTCGCAAGACAGTTAATAAAACACACCCTTCCAGTTAGGCCTGTAGACAGAGTTTTGAAATACCTGGCGGTTGGGATGCCCCTTTCCTTTTCATCTTTTTGTTAATCTGCAATTGTGCAGGCTGGAATCCTCCAACTGTTCTCAGTCTGTAAATATTTATTTCGATGCGGCGGGCGTCAAGAAACTTCAGGGTGGTCCGTGCACCATGACATCCACCAAGCTTCGAAAAAAAAGTTGGCCGCAAAAACATTTCAAACGACAAATCAACACGGGAACGAACAACTGCTAGCAACACCCATTTTGTCCATTGAGCGCACGTGCCGCTGTTTTCGAAATCGCTCTTGAGTCCGATTACCTCTGGCTAAATAGTACGCCAGATTACACCGGCGTTTCCCCGCTGGTTATCCGCATCCTCCTCCGGCGCGCATCCTCATCATCGCAAATATGGCTCCTCCGTTGAGCCAGGAGATCATATCGGATAGCGATAGTAGCGTGGAATCCTCCAGCGACTCGGAACCGCAGCCAAAGGTTACATCAAAGAAATCCTCCGATAAGTCGAGCTCGAAAAAGTCAAAGAGCAAGGATGTGAAGAAAAAGCCTGTCCGGGAACCAAGCCCCTCAAGCTCCAGCGCGGAGTCTGAAGAGGAAGAAAGCGAAAGCTCGGATGAAGCAGAATCCAGCACCCCAGAAACGTGAGATCCTCGGGCCCCTCAATTACAAGTCCCATGCTAACAAAGGTCTCCTACTAGACCCTCTGCCATTCCTGCTTCGATACCTGCGCAAGCATTTAGAGCACCGGAAGGGTTCAAATTAATGTCGAAATCCGCGCAGCGATCATCAGATGTTTCCAAAGTCTTCTCTGATTTGCGTGGGAAGCAAATATGGCATATCACCGCACCCCCTTCCGTCCCCATCAACTCGATACAGCAGCTTGCGCTAGACGCGGTGGCTACCGGTCAATCGATATTGAAACACAAAGGGGTTGACTACAGATTACGGGAGGACCAGATTGGAGCAGAGAAAAATAAAGCTCTCCTTCTCCCTGATAAGCAGGGCAACACCTTCCACCGAAATAGGCTCAATGTGGCTCAGACGTTTCACGTTGAACGCATTGTCGACCTTACGAACGGAACTACACACTCGGAACAATCGGTCACAGTAGAGGCGCTCACGAAACCTAAACGGGACCAACCCAAGCACCTGAAAATGCGATACAAGCCACTTGGCTGCGAGAGCGGTGAACCCGAAACGTTTGGATCCAGTTCAGAGGAGTCAGAAGGTGAGGGTGCCTCACTCATGGAAGTGGATTCGGATAATGGCCAGGACAGACGGAGGAAGAGCAAGAAATCACAAGCAGCGAATGCGCCGCCCCAACCAAAGAAAACGAAAGATATAGAGGCGTCTCGAGGTAGAAAGGAAGACCAACACGCAGAGAAGAAAGGCAGCAAAAGGCACCGGGAGGAGACGAGTCAGGAACGGCGAGCACGGCGGGAGGAGAGAAAGCGCAAAAAGCAAGCATTGTGATATGTTTTAAATACCTTTTTCTTTTCCTTTACTTACTAGTAGCTTGTGGTGTACTTTTTGATGTTTCTGGGCATGGCGAATATAAAATTCACGACATTTCTTGACTCCAGATCTGGTAACCGATCATGACGCTGTCCTTCCGCTGTGATGCTATTTGACCATCCATTTCATTTCAGCAACAATATATTGACATACTGACTCCTGATTAATTTAATAGGAAGCTCCATACCGCCTATTAGAGCCACGTGACCTCTCTTGGCACGACGATATCGGCGGGACTAGCTCCAGAAAAAAAGTTTGAATCATCAGTCAATCCCCAACTTCCCCAACCTCAATTCTTGGATACCAGCCATTCTGCCCCAAACACCGCTTCTGTGCTCCTGTCAACACCTCCCATCTGCCTATAGCAAGCATTGTCTCTCGAGAGGCCGTTGTCCCATTCCCACCATGGCTACCTACGCTCTTTCGCCGTCTCACCGAGACGTATGTTGCCCCTCCTTCGATTCCAACCGCAATGCAATACGGCTATGACTGACTTGATGGATAGCAACTCGAGAAGTCGTTGATCGAGAGTGATCCTGAGATTGCTGCGATCATGGTATGTGAACCCCTGCTTTCGTTGTATCCATTGAATCCCATCCATGATAGTTCTCCATGCGTCTCTTTGTGCCCCTCATTGACTCAATGCCGCAACAGAAAAAAGAGATCCAGCGTCAGCGGGAGTCAATTGTCCTGATCGCCTCTGAGAACTTTACCTCGCGTGCTGTTTTCGATGCCCTGGGATCGCCTATGTGCAACAAATACTCTGAGGGCTACCCTGGAGCCCGGTATTACGGTGGAAACCAGCACATTGACGCCATTGAGCTCACCTGCCAAGCGAGAGCCCTCAAGGCGTTCAACCTCGACAAGGAGAAGTGGGGTGTCAATGTCCAGTGCCTGAGCGGCAGCCCTGCCAATCTCCAGGTCTACCAGGCCTTGATGAGACCACATGACAGACTGATGGGCTTGGATCTGCCTCATGGAGGACATCTTTCTCACGGATACCAGACCCCACAGAAGAAGTATATATCCCCAGATAGCCCAATTCGTTCTTTTGTGATACCACTGAACTGACATAAACTCCCAAACAGGATCTCCGCCGTCTCGACGTACTTCGAGACTTTCCCCTACCAAGTCAACCTCGAGACTGGTATCATCGACTATGACACCCTTGCTGCCAACGCCAAGCTTTACCGACCAAAGATCCTCGTTGCTGGCACCTCCGCATACTGCCGTCTGATTGACTACAAGAGAATGCGCGAGATCGCTGACTCCGTTGGAGCTTACCTCGTCGTCGACATGGCCCACATTTCCGGTCTCATTGCCGCCGGTGTCATCCCATCTCCTTTCGAGTATGCTGATGTCGTGACCACCACTACTCACAAGTCCCTCCGTGGCCCCAGAGGAGCCATGATCTTCTTCCGCAAGGGAGTCCGAAGCGTCGACCCCAAGACCGGAAAGGAAATCCTGTACGACCTGGAGAACCCTATCAACTTCTCCGTCTTCCCCGGCCACCAGGGTGGTCCCCACAACCACACCATCACTGCTCTTGCCGTCGCCCTCAAACAGGTCGACACCCCTGAATTCAAGCAATATCAAGAACTGGTCATCAAGAATGCCAAGGCCCTCGAGACCGAGTTCAAGAAGCTCGGCCACAAACTCGTCTCCGACGGCACCGACAGCCACATGGTCCTCCTAGACCTGAACAAGCAGCTTGACGGCGCCCGCGTTGAGGCCGTCCTCGAGCAGATCAACATTGCCTGCAACAAGAACTCCATCCCCGGCGACAAGTCCGCCCTTACCCCCGGTGGTATCCGCATTGGAGCCCCCGCCATGTCCAGCCGTGGCATGGGTGAGGAGGACTTCAAGCGCATTGCCCACTACATCGACACGGCCATCAAGCTCTGCAAGAAGGTCCAGAGCGAGCTGCCCAAGGAGGCCAACAAGCTCAAGGACTTCAAGGCCAAGGTTGCCAGCGATACCGTTCCTGAGATCCTGTCCTTGCGCAAGGAGGTCTCGGATTGGGCCAGCACTTTCCCTCTCCCGATTTAGACATTTTCTTCAAGTTTTCTTCTTCCTTTTTTTTTTAGGCCACGTATAATCCATCGGATTTATAGGTTGGCTTAATTCGCACTCGGTATCCCACAGCAAAAAATCGAAATGAGGGATTTAAACAAAGAAAAAAAAGGTGTTTAAAAGAAAAACAAAAAGGGGTATTTTTTCAACCTGATGATATGAGAGCATGAGCAATTTTTTTTAATTCATTTTTTGCATGAGATGGATTTTCAACAAGCGATCCATGGCGTATGTTAGGGCGGTTATCTAATGTCTACACTTTTTTCCCTTTTTTTCCCTCTTTCGTCACTGTCTCCTATGTCCATATTTTACTTTCCTCTTGGGCTTCCTGGGTCTCATCACCAGGTTTGCCCCTGATATCCCCACGTGGAAATGAATTCAACCTTCCACACGAAACAAAGCTGTATAAGGGTAAAAGAACAGCATCTTGGAAAAAACAAATCAACTTATCCATTGGAGAGAAAATGAATGATCAATCACCATGCGTCTTGACTCTAAGTACCCTTTAGCATTTTTGACAAATAGATATCCACGCCATAAATGCCCACGATAAGACACACCAATATAAAACTCCATAAACCCCCCCAAAAAAAACACCATTATCTAAACCCCATCCCATCCCATCCCAATCCGTCTACACACATCCACATATCCCATCCCACCAAAAGCTACCCTCACAACCCGTAGCCCATCGAACCCATCAACCCATCACATAACTCCCCTGCCCCTCCTCCCCAACTCCCCCACCACGCCCCTCAACCTCTCAATCCTCCTCTCCAGCTCCTCAATCTCTTCCTCCTGCTCCTCCACCCCCCTCCGCATATCCGGCAACCCCTCTAGGGCCGCCTTGGCCTTTTGGATGCGGATCTTGACCGCGCTGGCCTCGGAGAGGAGGAGTTTGGGATCTAGCTGGGCGACGGCTGTGGTGTCGATGGGGGCGGAGCGGGTGGGGGGTTGTTGCTGCTGGGGTTGGGGTTGTGATGGTTGTGGTTGTGGGTGGTTTGGGGGGGTTGAGGCGAGGCGGAGGAGGAGGTCGTGGAGCGGGGGGAGGATGTCGAAGGTTTGGGGTGGGGGGAATGAGGGCTGTTGTTGTTGTTGCTGTTGTGATTGTGATTGTGATTCTTGTAGTTGTTGTGTGGGGAGTGCGCTGCCGGGGGTGGCGGGGGAGGAGGCGGTGGTGCCAGGTTGCTGGAGGGGGATGCGCAGGGCGGGGATGGTGGAGGAGGCGGGGGTGCGGGAGGCCATGGTTTGGTTATTTGGACGGTTGACTGAGGTGTTGGCGGGATGATTGTGCTTGGGTTGGTTAGGAGTAGCGGTGGTTGAGGGCGGATGTTGGTGGTGGTGGTTATGGTTATGATGAGAGATATGCGGCCGTAGCGTGAGCGCGACGTCTCAATTGTCTTCTTGGAAGCAGTCTAGGTGATGATAACAGTCTCCTCTCAATCCCGCGTCGGGTCGGGAGCAGCCAAGCGTGGATGGGGAATTGATTCCGGAGTCCACCGTGTTGTTCTCGTTCGGTGACGTCGCGGGCAAAAAAGATATTTGGTTAAATAAATAGCGGGTTGGATCTAACTACACCGAAAGCTGACTATCCAACTACAACAACAAATCTGCCCCTCCCCCGCCATAATAAATACCGTCCATCTTCTCGAAATACCACCCGCTGTAGAATCACTCTCCTGTGCCAATTCGTCTGGAGATACTGTTTACAGTGCACCCGTTGTCCAATTGATCGGGTCTATTTACCCCCACCCAGCTACCCCGACATTCCCCGTCATTATGGCGCAGGTCGATCAGAAGGTTGTGTTGAGTATGTCCGCTGCCAATTCCTATCCCACCCCGTATGTGATAAAGAACACTCATTTACTAAAACCTCACAGTCGTTATTGACGGCTGGGGCGTCCCCGGCCCGGACTCGCCAAAGGATGGCGACGCCATCGCCGCCGCCGAGACCCCCGCCATGTCCTCCTTCGCAGAGCCCAACTCCAAGACCGCCCAGGGCTACACCGAACTGGAGGCTTCCTCCCTCGCCGTCGGCCTCCCCGAGGGTCTCATGGGGAACAGCGAAGTCGGCCATCTGAACATTGGCGCCGGCCGTGTCGTCTGGCAGGATGTCGTGCGCATCGACCAGACGCTGAAGAATGGCGAGTTCAACAAGGTGCCTAACATTGTGAATACTTTCCAAAAGGCCAAGGATGGCAATGGGAGATTGCACCTGCTGGGTCTGGTTTCTGATGGTGGCGTGCATTCGCATATCAATCATTTGTTTGGCCTGTTGCAGGTGGCCAAGGAGATGGAGATTCCGAAGGTGTTTATCCATTTCTTTGGCGATGGGAGGGATACGGATCCCAAGAGTGCTGCGGGCTATATGCAGCAGTTGCTGGAGAAGACCAAGGATATGGGAGTGGGTGAGCTTGCGACTGTGGTGGGGAGATACTATGTTATGGACCGGGATAAGCGGTGGGATCGTGTTGAGGTGGGAATGAAGGGGTTGGTTACTGGGGAGGGGGAAGAGTCAACTGATGCAGTGAAGACGATCAAGGAGCGCTACGAGAAGGGGGAGAATGATGAGTTTTTGAAGCCTATTATTGTTGGTGGTGCGGAGAGGAGAGTTCAAGGTATGGCCCTACTCCCTGCCCCCCAATTCTACTTATTACCATTGCCAATCTACTCACACATATATAGACAACGACACCCTCTTCTTCTTCAACTACCGCTCCGACCGTGTCCGCGAAGTGACTCAACTCCTCGGCGACGTCGACCGCTCCCCCAAGCCCGACTTCCCCTATCCCCAAAACATCTCCGTCACCACCATGACCCAATACAAAACCGACTACAAATTCCCCATCGCCTTCCCACCCCAGCACATGGGCAACGTGCTCGCCGAATGGCTCGGCAAGAAGAGCATCAAGCAGTGCCACGTCGCCGAGACGGAAAAGTACGCGCACGTCACCTTCTTCTTCAACGGTGGCGTGGAGAAGCAGTTCCCCGGCGAGGAGCGGGAGATGATCCCGTCGCCTAGAGTGGCGACGTACGATCTCGACCCCAAGATGAGCGCGGCCGGTGTGGCTGATAAGCTCGCGGAGAGGATCGCGGACGGCAAGTTTGAGTTCTTGATGAACAACTTTGCGCCGCCGGATATGGTGGGCCACACGGGCGTGTATGAGGCTGCTATCCAGGGCGTGGCGGCGACGGACAAGGCGATCGCGAGGGTCTTTGAGGCTTGTAAGGAGAATGGGTATATCCTTTTCGTCACGGCTGATCATGGGTATGTGCTTTACTTTATTTAGTCCTCCCATCCTGTTTTTTTTTTTTTTCCTTTGCCACTGTATATCGTATCGGAAACTAACAAAAATCACAATGCAAAACAGAAACGCCGAAGAAATGAAGAACGCCCAAGGCAAACCCAAAACTTCCCACACCACTAACAAAGTCCCCTTCGTCATGGCTAATGCGCCCGCGGGATGGAGTCTGAAGAAGACTGGCGGTGTGCTGGGCGATGTGGCACCTACTGTCCTTGCCGCCATGGGTATTGAGCAGCCGGAAGAGATGACTGGAAGCAGTTTGCTTGTTAAAGCTTAGATGGTAGATGGGTTGGGTGGTGTTTTTGGTTAATGATTCGTGAGTTGGGAGAGAGGGGGTGGATAATGAATGGGCTACTCCTGTGGTTAAATAGGGGGATGGGTAGGGGCGGAGAAGGGGGTAGAATTGAGGCTATTTCTAAGGTAGACATGTATGTATGCGGAAAAGTTTTGGGGGAGGGGGCTATAGAGAAAAAGATATGAAAATGGGATGGATGGTGGATATTTATTTAGGTATATGGGCGAGATTCTTCTGTATGCCGGTTGGAAATATGAAATGGACATATGTATACGCGAGCTCCTCCGCGCAATCGGTCTTTCACGACTTTGTAAAAAAAAAATCCAAATATGTGGGTTTTGTCATGACATTGCAAACAAATACGCCCTCTCTAATCCTCACGACTTTGAACGCCAACCCAATGCTTGTTCAAAAAAAGATATTTGACCTTTTCCCCCCCTCCCCCGGTCTAGGCGGCTGCCCACAACATCATATCCTAACTTCCCCGTGACTCAAAAGAATGGGCTCCCTTTAAATATATATGAGAACGCATCGGAGCATGTATAGTTAGATATACCTGCAGTTCTCGGATCATTGTTCCGGATGTAGTCGATATCGACCATAGGTATATACCAAGTGGACATCATGCGGGGACCGGACATTAAAATTAATGAATATGATTATATCTTCACTATGCGTGAGCTCAAGCAGTAGCCGCACCGGCTGCGGCCTGCGGCTGCTGCTGCTGCATTGCCGTTTGAAGCTGGATAATCTGGAGATCAGGGGGGTTAGCGATTGGCTAGATTTGGGTGACGGGGGAAGGAGAGGGGGGGAGAAAGGGTTATATATTTACCTCTATCTTCTTCTTCTCGCTCTGGTCCTGGATATCCGCGATTTGCTTTTCAATTCGGCTTCTGTGTGTATTTTTTATCAGTATTTTATATACACAAGTTTTTGCGGTTGTTAACGACAGGGTCCAGGAAAAGAAGAAGAACGTACATTTCTTTGTCGATGAAGTCCAACCGACCCTCAACGGCCATCATGGCGTCTTTCTTGTCCTGCTTGAGGAGAACGGGGCCGACGAGTTTGTATATGTTTGCGTCGTCTTCGAGGGAGGTGAATTCCTGTCGTTTCGATGGCCGGTTAGCAAGCAGGTCTATGAGCACTGCTCATGTACTTGACGGGGGAAGAGTTGTAGGGTTTCCATACCTTCTGTACACTCTTATTTTCCTGCTGCTGCGACTCCAGTTTCTCGCGGGCTTGGACAATCTCGGCCAGTTCTGCAGAGCAGGTCAGTAAATAGAACAGAAACGTAGGCGGGGCACAGCGGTTATAATAGCAGCGCTCACCCGTCTGGAGTTTCTGGTACTCGTCGCCTATGGCCTGGATCTGTTTCTGGGGGTCTGCCATGGTGCGCGTATCTGGAGTGGCCGTTGGATAAATATTTAGTTGAATAAATATGGTTGTTGTCTCTTAGGTTGAAGTTGGGTCGGGGAAGCGATGCGCTTGGCGCCGAACTTGTTGATGACATCGCCGCAACCCAAATCTTCCCCAGGCAACGGACACAACATCCCACTGCACCGCCGTCCACGTCTGCTGCCGCTCTCCTTTGTCGCTACTAGAGAAGAGAAAGACTATACACTGTTGACTTGCATTTACATGTCTGTCTGAAGCACTTTCAACATTTCCTGTCCCGCCCTTCCTACCCGCCCGAGCCCTCTGTCAGCGCGGGGCTTTTTCCCACGGCCTCAACGACATCTACATACAACCCGCCCCAACCCGGCCCAATTCGCATACGCATAGCAAGCATATTACTGTCTATTCACGATGAGCAACACCGATTTCCTCGGCCGGGCCATAGACACCGTCAAAAAGGCCATCGAGCACGACAACGCGGGCGAGTACGAGAAGGCCTACCAGACCTACTACTCCGCCCTTGAGCTCTTCATGCTCGCCTTGAAATGGGAAAAGAACCCCAAGTCGAAGGAGATGATCCGCGCGAAGACGGGCGAGTACATGGAGCGAGCTGAGAAGCTGAAAAACCACCTGGCTGGGAACGACAACCGGAAGAAACCGAGTGCTGTAGGCGCCAATGGGAAGGTTGCACATGGGAGCGGGAAGAGTGGAGGGTGAGTTCTCTTTTGTTTTATTCTATGTTCTACTAGCTTTTTTTTTGCGGCAAGTAGCTAATATATCTGGTTGATAACAGGAAAGAAGACGACGACGAGGACGCTGATGCGAAAAAGCTACGAGGCGCGCTGGCGGGATCGATATTATCTGATAAGCCCAATGTTAAATGGGACGATGTTGCTGGTCTGGAGGCTGCGAAGGAGACGCTTAAAGAGGCTGTCATTCTGCCCATGAAGTTCCCCCATCTTTTCACAGGCCAGAGACAGCCATGGAAAGGCATATTACTGTACGGGCCCCCGGGAACGGGTAAATCTTATCTAGCCAAGGCGGTGGCTACAGAAGCCAACAGCACCTTCTTCAGCGTCAGCAGTAGTGACCTGGTCTCAAAGTGGATGGGTGAGAGTGAAAGGTAGGGTTACTGCTATTCTCCATATCGAGTCGGCCAGGACTAACACTATGTAAAGACTTGTCAAACAGTTATTCAACATGGCCCGAGAAAGCCGGCCCGCAATCATATTTATCGACGAGGTGGACGCCCTCTGCGGCCCCCGTGGTGAAGGAGAATCAGAAGCCTCCCGCCGGATAAAGACCGAACTACTCATCCAAATGCAGGGTGTTGGCAAAGACTCCGAAGGAATCCTGGTCCTCGGCGCTACAAATATCCCCTGGCAATTAGATATCGCTATCCGACGACGATTCCAGCGGAGAGTCCACATCAGTCTACCGGACGTCAATGCTCGGATGAAGATGTTCCTTTTGAATGTTGGAAATACGCCCTGTCAGCTGACGAGCGCTGATTACCGGAAACTCGCTGAGATGAGCGAGGGATACTCCGGTAGTGATATTAGCGTTGTTGTCCAGGATGCCCTCATGCAACCTATCCGCAAAATTCAGACCGCAACGCATTATAAGAAGGTATAATAATCCCCCTTGGTCTCCTCACTTAGATGCCCCTTACTAACCCGCCACCCGTTTAAACAGGTCCTCGTCGACGGAAACGAAAAAGTAACCCCCTGCTCCCCAGGCGACCAAGGCGCCATGGAAATGTCCTGGGTAGACGTCGACTCGGACAAACTCCTCGAACCACCCCTCCTCCTCAAAGACTTCGTCAAGGCCCTAAAGACATCCCGACCTACTGTAAACGAGGAAGACCTGAAGAGGAATAATGAATGGACGGCAGAATTTGGCAGTGATGGATCTTAATATACTCCATCACGCGGTGCTGTAATAGATAGTGCTCTTTTGGTTTTGCTTCTGAGTTATGTGTGAAACGTTGGCGTTTTGATATAATATTTGAGCGGATTTTCGCGACGGATGGGCGTTGAGTTTTTCTATTTCTAGTTCCATCTTATCCTATCCCACATGCGTCCCTTTTTTTTGGTCTACTGTTCTTACATCATTTGCTCAAATATCTTCCACCCTACCTACCTACATACATATCTTTTGATATCTTTCTGTTTTGCTCTTAATGTTTTCATATCACCCGTCTTGACGAATGGGAGTTGACTTGGGCGAGGAATTGGCTATGAATGAATGGAATGAATGGAATGGAATGCCGATTAAAAAAGAAAAGCGAATCTCCCCTTTAGCTAGAGATATACATTCCCTTTTACATATATATAACTTCTTTGTCCATTCTACGCCGTTGCCGGATGGGTTGTTTATCCCTCTTGCCGGGGTTTAATGTATAGAAAGTTGGTTTAGTTATGGAGTGTTTCTCCTACGCTGACACCGCTCCCCGGCCCTGGTGTTTCCTGGCATGTTTTTCACGAGCTATAGCTAGCCAGTCAGTCGCTTATTCAATATACATAGTTACTAGGCAGGTATATATCTTATTCCAAACAATGCCCAAGTTTTTAGGTAGTTTTTCTATATCTTGGTTGTGTGCATACGCTCCAGTAAGGGCGCGTTTAGTAAACCGGTCCAAAACGTGTAAAGCAAACGAGAAGCTGACCTTCCATAGTGGGAGAAATAGAAGATCCAAGGCGGTTAGGGATACGCAGGGAATCGGTGCTGCTCTATTCGGGCGAGTCGCGCACGAGGAAAAAAAGGGGGTTATCCCAAGTGAAAAAAAGGAAGAAGCAGAGAACATGGAGAAATTCCATTTATATACACCCAACCAACACACCAAATATAAAAGAATGCAAAACGGGGGGGGAATAGATAGCTATGTCGCGGGGGGGGGGGGGGGGGGGGAAAAAACCACAAC
>JANTQH010000042.1:0-42968 GCA_032988465.1 Onygenales sp. PD_10 | reverse complement strand
TTGGGGGGGGGGGTAAAAGCCCCAAGTCATTACAGTTACTTTGCCATCCATCCATCCATCCATCCATCCATCCATCCATCCATCAATATGCAAAACAAAAACCCCCAAACACCTCGCAAGCCAAACAAAAACAGACACAGCAACAGCAGCCAAATCAACAAATTCGTCAAAAAACAAAAAAATAAATACAAACTACCGCTCCAACCTTCCTTTCCTCCTCGTACTCTCCCTCTTCCTCAACACCTCCCCCTTCGCCCTCCGCAGCCCCTCTTCAAGGGTTCTACTTTTCCTCCACTCCGCGCTCATCTTCTGCATTCGACATATAGCCAACACCGTGGCAGCGACGGTTTTGAGTTTGCGACGGGGATTGAATTTCTTCGGCGGAGTTTGGGGTTCCACGCCCATCTCGGCGATCATCTTGAGATCGGTTTCGTTGCTGTTGGAACGAAAAAGGGTAATGTTAGCTCATGTCCCAAGGGAAAAAATAAAAAGCCCAAACAGTTACGCACAAAGGGCGGAAAACAAAATGATTTAATAACGTACCAAGCAACCCGCACTCTCTCACCCAACTCCATCAGCCCCTTACTCCACGCAAGGTCTCTCCGGAATTTCTGCTCCCTTACCAACCGCGCACGGAGCCACATGATCTCTTTGCCCAGACCCTTAATCTCCTTCGCATGCCGTCCCTTCCGCTCAGAGCTCTGTCCCAACTCATCCAGCACATTCTCGTACCGATCCTGCAGCGCTTCCAGCTCGCGATGTGCCGCCTCTTCTCTCTTTATGGACAGCGCACGCTCTTCGCGGATCCGACCGAGATGACTTCTCATTTTCTCAACGCGGGCATCTCGTTCTGAGAGGCGGAGGGTGAGCGATTCAGCTTCCAGGGTTGAGGATTTGAGGAGCTCATGGAGATCCTTGCGTTCTTCTTCCTTGACTGCGGCGTGGTGGAGTTCGTGGTTTTGGGTACGCAGATCTTTCATTGACTTGTGCATATCTAGGAGTTGATTACGGAGGCTTCGGAGCTCTTCTTGGACCTTGAGGGAGGTTGAAGGGGAGGGGTTGGGGGAGCGGGAGCTTAATTCTTTCGTTTTCAGTTCATGGTTCTCCTGCTCCAAGTCCACAATGCGACCCTTAAGATCTCGAATAGAGGCCTTCAGTGACATCTCTCGTTGAAGTGACTCCTTCTCCTTCTGTCGTGATTCGTCCAAACTACGTCGGAGCATCGAGAAATCGGCCGACGTAGATACCTCTACTTCAGGGGAAGGCTGGTTATTGAGGAGAGTTTCGAGTTCCTGGGCACGAAGCTCGAGCCTATCAGCCTTGCTTTTCGCGGAAATGAGCTCGCGGTCACGTCTTTCTGAGGCAAGGAATAATTTGCCTTGTAGCTGGTCAATTTCAGCGGAGAGTCGATTCTCTTCTGCGGCCGCCCGCTCGATTTCAAAGTCAAGATCGCTTTGTAATTTATCCTTGATGTCAAGAAAGGCTTTCTTTTCGTCCTTTAGGTGGTTCAGCTCATTCTCAAGCCGTATCTTGGACTTGCGGAGTTCAATCCTATCTTGGTCCAAGCGCAGGGTATCATCAACTTGGTTTTGGATGCGATCGATTTGGCTCTGTAGCTCATCCCGCTCTGCTTCTAGTTCAGCAGATGAAGTGCGCAGGTTATGAAGTTCGATGTTGGCATTAGCTAGTTTGTCCCTAGCAGTTTGCCTCTCGCGGTTCGCTGCTTGTAACTGCTTCTCCAGATCTGAGGATCCCGTTCTCCGCTGGTCCTTCGCATAGGCTTGCTCTTCCTCAAGGCTGGCCTGCAAAACCACGATTTCGTCCTCAAGAGCTTGTACCTTCTCTTTCAAGGACGCTTCGTCGCGTTTACAAACCCTCAATTCCTCCTTTACGTTGAGCAGTTCCTGCCTCTGGCTCTCAGCAGCTTGACGTCGAGAAGCGATGTCTTCACCAAGTTCCTTGATTTGACGGCCAAGTAACTCCTCCTCTTGCAGGTGACGTTGTTTTTCGCTCTCAATGAGGTTTTGAAGTTTTCCTTCTCGTCCCGACAGAGATGTCTCCATACCCTGAAGCTTGTCTATTGTTCGTTTGTAATTGTTCGCTTGTTGTTCGACCTTTTCTTTTTGCAACTCCAAATTCCGTTTCATACTGTCCCATCTGTCCTGGTCCGCCGCATGCTGGCCATCTTTGTCTTCGAGTTCGTGTTTCAGGGACTCAATGTCGTCATGTAACCTGTCAATTTCGTCCCTGTGTTGTACTTGAAGTTCATGGAGGTCATTCAAGGATTGCTCTTTTCCTGCCTCTGTTTGTTCTTCCAGCTTTGATATCATGCTCTTGGCGTAGGCCAAATCGCGTTGCAGGCTTTCCGACTCCTTCGTGAGGGCGTCATGGCGAGTCTGGAGGATATCCTTTGCGGTTTCTTTACTTTCGATGTCGTCATCTACCTCGTGCAGCCGTGATGAAATTTGATCTCGCTCCCGTTTAATCAAATCGCGCTCATGGCGAGCTAAGTCAAGGTCGTCCTGCATCCTTGCTTTCTCGTCTGATATTTCCGCCTTGAGCTCTTCAATCTGCTCTTGGAATTTGGCGGCCTGTCGATTCTTATCTTGGAACTCCATTTGCAATGTGTTATGTTCCTTGCGCAACTTTGTAAGTTCATCCTCCACCTTGCTTGCTTTTTCCTCCAACTGACGGCTAAGACCCTTCGTGTAAAACGATTTATCGGCCATTTCATACTGAAGCTCTTTCAAATCGTCCACGGCCTTCTCCTTCTCATCCACTGCTTCTTCACTTGTTGCCTTCGCCTCTCGAGCCTCTGATTTGGCTTTTTGAAGACTATCCTGGAGTTCGTCGAGTTGTTCCCTGGCACGTTGGAGTTCAGCTTCGAGTTCAACAACAGCGGTATTTTCTTTCTGGTCGTTTTCCTTTAGGTTTTCAATCTCATCCTCCTGGTTCTCAATTTGTTCGTCCTTCCGGCGAATATCATATTGCAAATTCTGTATCTCGTCACGGAGTTGCTGCATCTCAGATTCGCCTCCCCTAACGTGATCCAGCTCATCCTGAAGATCGCGCAATTCATTTTCCTTATTTGCCAGGTCCTCGCGCATTTGTTCTAGTTCCTTTTGTACATTTTCACTGATATGCCTCCGCTTTGCATTTGACTGAAGCTCCTGCAATTCCACCTGGCACCCTGCGAGATCCTGCTCTGCGCGCCGGAGGCTTTTCCTGCACTTGTTTAGATCCCGTTCCATAGTCAGTTTCATGACCTTTAGTTCGGTATTCTCTTGTATAGCAACTTGGGCAAATTCAGGTTTTGCTAGCTTGAAGTTTTCTTCCAAAAAGTGGATTCGTAACCTAAGACCGAAATTCTCCTTATTGAGTTTATCAATAACCTGCAGTTACTGTTAGCATACGGCGCCGTACCCCTTCAAGCATACAATATACAATTAGGAGATAGGATAGTACATTTTCTTGCTCCCTTAGCGTCAACATATTGTGTCCATCGCCCATCACAGTGCCATTTCTTCCGGGTAACGTCGGTAAAGGGGTACTCTGAGGGCTGCTACTAGTAATCTGAGGGACAGGCGTCGGGTCCCCATCTCCATCTAGGTTCGTCGAGTCATCATCATATGCGCGCGACATATCCATATTCGGTAGCCCGGGTGTATTTCGATTGCTTCGATATCCGCCCCCCCTCACAATCGCCGGAGTCTCGTGTGTCGATCTCCGACGCGTCGAAGTCCCATGTCGGAGAAAATTTTTCCTCGTCGCGCTATTGAGCATGGGGGTAAACTCGCCCTTTGGTGGCGGTACGGAAGGAAGATTATGCCGGTCATGGAGGGCATTTCTTGCAGGATTCAATCGTGAGCCCACCCGTGGAGTGTTGAGACTGAACTCGGATCGCTTGCGGTTTCGCCCATTTTCGAGGGTTTTGATAATGTCATGATCTTTAGAAGGGGATTGAAAGGAGTTTTCAACGGAGTCCAGGGCAGAAAGGTTGTGTCGTGCAGCGCTGCGGAAGCCGTGAGTTAGATAGGTCGCGTTCGCATCCACCTCCGTTCGCGGGGTATCGATGTAGGGTAAGGCCATGTTTCCGTATCAATGCTAGTTAACCGGTTTCAGGAGCGGCAGGTGGTATTCTCATTGTAAATCGGACACGTAGGATCGTTAAAATGGAGGCGAAAGAAGGACGTTCGTATGTGCAAATGCGCGGCGGAGATGAGACCCAAGACGTGTTTATGGTGATCTCAGCGTCGATGTTTACATCTAACCTAAACGGGAATAGCGCAGACCCGGCCCGACCAAATACCCGGAACAACATCGGGCCGAGCACCCATGAAGTCATCGTCGAATTTATTTCAAGCACCAAGAAATCTACAGCTCAACAAACCGTTTGACAGCGAGCTATATATCGCCATGGCGCCGCCTACAGATGAAGATATTGCATGGTTCAAGTCCACTTTCCACCCTATACCCAAACCACAGCTTCCAGACGATTGCGTTGAATACTCGCTTTACTGCATTACTTCGTCTAGCAATATCGACAGCCCCGCCACTGCTGATGCGGTTCGGTCGCGGCTCAATGAGGTTCAAAAAGCTGCCTCAGAACTAGCCAAGAAACATTTAAAGGACTATATATGGCAGCGCGATGGTTTTAAATTGGAGATGACGCGTGAAGATGGTGAGCAGGTTCGTTCTTCGCCCCCCGGATACCAACTGTATTTGGAGGGCATTTGGATGCCAGAAACTAACCAGTCCGCTTGCAACGCGCGATAGGGTTGAATGTTCTCCGAGGAAGAACGGAATTTGGTGATTCGATCGAAGACGAATGGGTTATTGTGTATCTATTGCGCGAGTTGACCAAGCAATTTGACGATGTATGGGTGAAAGTCAACGACAGCGATGGCGAATTTTTACTAGTCGAGGCTTCAGCTACGCTGCCGTCGTGGCTCGAACCAGAGATTGCAAATCATAGGGTACGTAGCAAATATTTTCTAATTCGCGTTCGGTTATCTAACAGTCCATAGGTTTGGGTCCATAAGGGAGAACTTGTTATAATCAAGCCGGAACCTACCTTAAAAGGATCGAAGACCAAACTGCCCAAGGCACTTACCTTTCGAGAAGCAAGAACGATAATTCTTGAGGAACCCAAGCGATTAATGCGCTCCCCAACGATAGAAGCCGAAGCCTTTTATCGCCTCCGAAACTACCCCAAGCAGATCGCCGAAAATCTACACACGTCGCGCATTACCATTCCTCGTAAGCTTGCCCATATACTCCACATGAAGCCCGCGTACATATCTCCAGCCGTCGACGCATTCTATATCCGTGATCCGATTTCTCTACGACCACTCAAGGCAAAAGATACGAGTGGGCTCACATTCAAGCCCGAGGATTTGGTCACGGTCAGCGGTCGCTTCACACGAGTTGGTTATGCGCAATTAAAGAGCCAAGATTTTGAGCTTCCGCCCGTATGGAAGGGGAAGCTTCCTCCTGAAACGGCGAGGGAGGAATTTGCCCGCTCCGAGCTTGGGATGAAAGTCACCAGCGGATTTGAGATGCTGTTATCCGACCCTCAAAACCAGGATAAGGTAGCAGTGAGAGAAATCAAACTCGTGCTAGAAGATATTGAAACAGGAGATGAGAAACTACCGACAGATGACGAAATCGAAAAAAATTGGGAACAGCGCGAAGACGATGAAAAATGGTTGGATATCAGCTTCGAGGACCTTGAAAATGAATTAAAGGGCCGAACTGGCGGTGAGAAACATGCCAAAACGGCCGGTGCTTTTGGCGACCAAGCTGCCCAGGAGAACCTAAAACGAATAGTGGAAAGATTCGAGCAGTTTTTGAACGATGACCGTGCCGGTTTCGATGGCGCGGATCTTATTGATGAGATGGATTCGGATGATTTTGATGACGATAGCGATGAGTTCAGCAGCGATGGTGAGGATAAAGAGGTATCCTTTGACGAGGATGAGTTCTCCAAAATGATGCAAGAAATGATGGGATTACCGTCTAAGCCGGAAGGTAGTGCGCGTCCTGTAACCTCTAAGCGGATCCAAGAGCTTGACTCGGGCGATGAGGAGGAAGAAGATGATCGCGAGCAGATAGAGGAGCTATCGAGGCAGATGGAAGCCGAGTTGAAGGAGACGGGTGTTCTTGATTTAAAAAGACCATCTGATAAGAAAGGCAAGGGGAAGGAGAAGTCTATCAAAGGGAAGGAACCTGCTCATGGCCTAGGCGAAGGCCATGAGGAGGACGAAGACGAAGATGAGCACGAGGAGTATGATATGGAGAGCATGGACTATAACCTGGCTAAGAACTTGCTGGAAAGCCTTCGCAGCCAGGCAGGCGCGGCCGGGCCAGGGAGCAATTTGCTAGGCATGATGGGCATGAATTTACCACCAGATGACCGTGAACGAAAATAGAGACAATGACCAATCTAGAACCGAGCAAGGGCGCATAATCAAGTTATACAATTTGGGCTGGCCAAAAATAAAAGCTAATATTAACCACCAAACTTCAACTTTCCCTTGCCTCTCTATCTTCCAAAGGATATGCAAGACGACAATGGCCAACTAAGAGGCCGCAACATAGATGTCCGTACAAAGGGAAAAAGCAGTATCAATCCAACAAAATTATAATTGCACAGCTCTAGCCCAAACAGCTTCCCCGGACCATACCCAGTTGTGTTCGGTCCTTAAGTTGGTATTCAACTTCCCCTCCAATATCGCAAAAACAAATCGACCACTATTGACCTCACAACCACTGACTCCAGGCTGCTTCCGAATAGCAGACTAATGCCCTATCCACCAACCACACAAATAGTTCGAGCACCTATTCCTTGGCATTAACTCCAGCCGAATCGAAAGGCACAACTTCCCCCGCCGCAGACATCATCACTGGAGCAGTATCGGATCGAGCTACATAAATGTCATTCATTAGTTTCGTCCCTTCTTGGTCGGATAATATATCCAAAGTCCAACATACTATCAATAGCGGCAGGCGCAGCGATGGCAACAGCCATGAGGGCGAAGACGGAGATGATGAGCTTCATTTTGGATCTTGGTCGAAGTAGTTGTCTTTGAGAGACGGGGGTTCTTGGAAGTAAAATAGGCGTAGAGGAATGTGGTAGATAGCTAGGGGCTTGTTTGATTCTGTCTCTAGAAGAAGGTCGACCGGCGACAAAAAGGAGGGTGTTCGTCTTTCGATTTCAACGGTGATAACCAAGAAAGGACGAGAGAAATCTGTGCCTGCAGTTGGTAAAGAAGGATGCACAGAAAGGAGAACGAAGGAACGGAAAGGCTTAAAAAACAGATTACTCGCACAAGCAGAGACCGTACTCAAAAAACAGAGAATAAAAAAGCCACCCCCCTTTCCCAGGGGGGAGACTTTGGGTATATAACTGCTGCCAAGTAAATGGATGGCATTGGGGAGCTTCAGTCCCGCGCAATGAGACGGCCTGTGTGGCAACTATGTTAGAGAACACGCCACGGTGCTCGGATTTGAAATGGCAAGGACCAAAATAGCATCGTACGCGGGCAACTTGTGAAATTTGAATAGGGGAACTTTGTTGAGACACGGACCGTTTGTCATTGACGGGAAGTCCCATGTCCATGTCCGGGTTCGCCACTATTTATGCCTCTTTTGGACAACAGCATTATGGTGCGACAGAGAATATGGCCTAATTCGTAAGTAAGGCAGCGTCAAGTCCGAATGAGGTGTGAGACCAGCCTGAGACGAATGATGTTTGGGGAAGCTTGGCTCCGATAGTACTTCATCAGCACAGGCCTGTAACGCCGCGAGATTCTGGAGCTCGAGTAGAATGGAGTCAAATGTGGGTAACTCAAAAGCCCTTTTCATTATGTCCAAGACACGACTCGTCAGCGTCGTTTGATGTTGGCGTTTGGAGGATTCATGAAGCCAGTAAATCCTTGGGGTGGGAGGGCGGTGATGTCGGAATAAGCTCGAACTAAAGATTTAGCGGCATCGGTGAAGCTCCACTTTAGTTAACCCCTTGAAGTTAGCGCTATCATCAACCTTAGAACGCACATAGAGGAGAGGTCATGGACAATATTGTAACGCTATATATCGAATTTATCAATCATTTTGTCGTAAATATTTCTTTAAACTTCAAAAACATATATAAGTGTTTAGGTTAAAGTGAATAAAGCTAGGGTCCGATTTACCGTACCCGAGAGGAATAAATATATATTTCCCCAGACTCCTCAACAAGTTGAATAATGCATCTAGGGCGAGCCTCATATCTCTCCTAGATTTTTGATTGTGTAAAGTTACTAGGCCTCTTGCCAAGGCCAGATTTTTCGTATACCGCATCAATGGTCTCCATCTGAGCGATGCTATCCTCGTGTGAAATCCAATGGACCGGCTGCTTTCCAGTGATTTTATCCACGAAGGCTACCAATTGGTATCTAAGACGATTCAAGTTGTCAGCTTAACCTACTATGTAACCGCTGAAGTTCAAAAATAAACGAGGCAGAAACATACCGATAAGTGCTCCACCACGGCTCTGCCCGTGGCCCCCATTCGGGACCGAATGTGTAGTGCTTCTGAGTGTGGGATTGCCCAGTGCGTTTATCTTTGATCTGAATATAGTGGAAGATGTGTGGCATCATGAAACTGTATACATCATAGCATCATTAGTCGGAAGCACAAAAATATAACGTACGACGAATAATCGGGGCCAATAAACGAACGTACTTGTAATAGTAAACAGCGGCATGTTCCAACTCGATCATGATAGACGGTAGCTCCCAGACCTTGGGAATAACATGTCCAGCATACGGCTGGTTCATATCAGTTATAATATCACTCCGCACGGTACCTTCACCGGCAGCGATTTTCGACTCAAACCACATCCTCGCATCAATAGCCTCATCAACTCTCCGGTCACTCGGCAATGTACGAGCTTTGGCATACTCAATCCGTTGCGGCGTCCCAGCATCCAAGAAATATCGTGTCGCTGAAATAACATACGTCATATCCATCAGACTCCCGCCAGCGAGATCGTACTGCCAGCGGATATCGCTTTTCGGAACAGTGTTGGCCGGGGTAGTCATGCGTGCTCTGGTAGATAGGACGCGCCCGTATTTTCCAGAGTTGATTAGGGAATTCACCACATGCGCGGCGGGGTGGAATTGCCAGTGGAAGGCTTCCAAAGCGACGCGGTTTGTTTTCCTTGCAGTCTCGAAGATAGCGGTCGCCTCTTCTGCGTTTGAGGCGACGGGCTTTTCGATCAGGACATGCTTTCCTGCATTGAGGCATTTTTGTGCCCATTCTGTCAATGAGATATCAGCATATGTTCAGTAGTAATGAACTAGGAGTGAAAACCCGTGGTTGTTAGAGGTAAGGAACGGACATACCAGCATGCATCCCATTCGGCAAACTGATATAAACAGCATCTATCTCCGGATCTCTCAAAAGCTCCTCATACGAGCCGTATGCCCGTTCAATCGAGTATTTCTTAGCAGCCCTCCTTGCTTTCTGGATGTTCCGCGAAGCAATTGCCTTTAGGATGACTCCTGAATGAGACTCCGCTGGATGGATAATACCCGCTGGATTGATCATTGCAGTGGAAAGAATACCGAAACGGACGGCATCGTCCTCTTTGTGCCCAGCTTTGATGCTGGGCTGTGAGAGACACCATTGCTGCACAAATGTTGCGATCTAGATGGGTTAGCATTGTACCGCTACCTAGTTGATACAGAGTTATGCTTTTCGATCAGCGTTTACCTGTAGTATCATTGCCATTTTGGTGGATTCCCCCCTTTTCCCTGTAAGATAAATATTATACTAGTATTCATACGATTTTCCAAGGATTTAGAAATCGATCAACGGCAGGCCCCCAACCGAAGAAACCGGCAATATATAGCTGCGTTGTTGATATCTGGGGTGATGATGTCAGGGGGATGATATCATCATGAGATAATCGCAAGATTTATCCCATTCTTCATTCGCCAGACCTAGATCGCTCAATATAAATGCTGGGGTAATACAAGCCCGAAGATCATTAAACCTGCTACACATCCCTCTCGCATAAGAATAGAAGGAAACCGAATACAAGAAAATGCCAGTGTCTACTCCTCCTACAAAGTTTAAGTGAGCTCTCACGAACACCTCCCCTCCAATCTCCAGTTTGCAATCTGGACTCATGACGTTTACTAATCTGAGATGCGATTTCGCTATCAAGCGGCCGGAACATCGCCATAGCCGCGCTCGGCGCGACGGCCTTTGGGTACTACATCCTAACAAGATCCCGTGCGAAAGGCGCAAAGTTGATCCAGCCCGAAGAGAGAGAAAGGTTCCAGGGAGCAGTCGGACAGGAACAGACGTCACAGGGCAGTGGGAAAACAGCCAGAGCAAAGGACATTCCGCGGAGTGGTAAGTGAAGCATGTAAGGATGCTTTATTTTGGAAAAGAGCCTGGGCTAACTAATGTGCGATGTGATTTTTAGGCGGGAGTTAGACGTGGTGATATCGAAGCGGTTGGGAGTATGAAGTGTGGACGACGATGGGCTAGGAGTTCGTCGTCTCTTCGGATATCATGTTAGCATAATTTGTATACGCCCAATCAAATTGGCCAGTCAATCCGGCGGTGACGGGTTATCAACATTGGCCTAAAAAATTTTGGTTTCTCTTGCAATGCTGTGTGGTTGGTGGTGAAGAGTTCGAATCCTTGTGAACAAAATGGCCTAAGGGCGGCATAAGTCCATATCTGAACATATGCCACAGGAGAGCACTACCGGATTTGCACGCAGGGATGCTACGTCTCTGAATGAAGATGCTATGTGCAAGTGACGAGCTATCAATGGTCGTTTTTGCTAGCACTATATACGCATTTCATCCAACTGCAAAGAAAGCAAGCCAGATTAAATGACAGCACGCATAACGCTATTGTCAATCCAGATATTCCTTAATACACGTGGTATTGTCCAGTGCAGCCCATGAGCAAATGGCTCGATTATTTATATTTCTGAAGCGTCACCCAAGATACTACTCTCATCCACGGTGGTAGCTTTTCCGGTTTCGATATCCGTGATCTTTTGAAATATATCAGCTAATAATTCCGATAATTCTCATACTATGATGGCAGGACTCACTTCATATGTCGGGGGCCCACTGCCCATATCTTTGACATACCGGATAACACCGACGCTTTGCGGAGAGGCTGGATTGGTATATTATCAGTTTCAGGAGCTTGGTTTGATCAGTGAACGATTGAGTTCATACTCCTAGAGGCCTTGTAGATCACCCGTTGTTCTTCTTCGTAGAGAGTCATTTTGGAGGATCGGATTGCGTGGAATGCGATATCACTAGTATTGACAATGCTGGAGTTGGATTATTTCTGGACCTAAGGGAATCAAAAGCGGAGTATAGTGCTGTGCGTGTTAAATAAATAGCATGGCTAGCAGGATGGAGACGTCATGTTGTCGTCATGGAATGCTAAAGGCCTATCAAGACCTCCGCAATTCCCCACGGGAGCTGTTCGCCAAGTTCAGAGTAGCGGGGGGTAGTGGCGAAATGGGATTTGATGGCCCCCTATGAGTTTGGGAATTAAGGTATTATCTGGCGGATCTCCATGAACTTAAAACCCATCGTTTTCTACCACCTATCCACGGCTAGAAAAGTGCTGAAAAGCCGGGGGGTGCGATTGGATACCAAATTCCGGCGCCAAATAACATCCTAGGGATGGCTGGTTAGCACGAATGTCTCGCTGCTATGCTTACCCCTTTATTACCACATACTTACCCCCTTCACTCTCACCCACCCCCCCTAGTGGAGGAAATAACATTGACGATCACGGAAGCATTCCTTCGCGAAATATTGGTTTAGTAAGCAGTACTGAAAGGGAACATGTTGCGCATGAGTATGGAAATGTTCGTAAAGAGCTTCGGATTGAACAAGAGGCCTAGATAAAGTTGAAACTCCACCATGGGGAATGAAGCTCGATGAAAAGAAAAGCTCCTCCTCTGGTTGTGAACCCCATTTCTTTTGACCTCCGCTAGTTTCGAAATATGTCGTCGCTGTTCGTATTCCCCAGACTAGTTAAAGATCAGCCAGTTCGTCGAAGGCTAGAGGCGGTCGCCCTGGCGGTTCTCTGCAGCTTGTCGCATCTTCATCTGAACAAACTCATCCAGTCCATCCCACTCATCCTAAGATAGAAGAGAGAATCTGTCACCCAGAGAGCTCACTTGATCAGAGTACTTCTCCCGTCATTAAGAGATAGTCAATAGATCTCACCAAACATGAAACTCCTTGGGGCAAGATAGAACCACAAGAGTCCGCTGTCCAGAGCAACTGCCAACTGATCCAAAAGGCACTGTGAATTCACCAGGGCCCCGTTCTGCACTTGCCCGTTCCCACAAGCCTGAAGAACGTTGAGAAAAAGTTGGAGCCTTGGTGTGTATCAGACCAAAAGGTAATTTAGATCTGACTCCCAGGTTTCTGGCCTTTCAAATAGGAGCCCTCAGGGCGCAGTGTAGGCAACCTAGGCGGGTGCCACATAAGTAAATTCCCAGTCAATGAGGCCAGTGATTGTGGAATAGACTCAGATCCAATGACGGGTACATTTGATAGACAAAAGTCACCACAGCAAACGCGGAAGGGACCTGGTTCAAATTAAAGTGTGATTTTTCAGGAAAGATACTGCGCTGCATACTTTTTCTGAATATCATGCTCATTTTCCACAGCATCATTGTAGTGATATTGAAAGTGAAGAAGTTGTTGATTAGCAACTCCTCGAAGCACTCAGCTGCTGCTGGAAAATGTTTTGCTGTAAACCATTCTGCAGGGATGTTTCCAACACGCAAAAGTTCATTCATATTCAGGGTTAATTGCCTCTTGGTCACTTGACATTTACCTGATTCGCGTTGTAGAGCTCCAATGCTTGGGAAAATGGGTTTTGAGAGCTCCAGCTTGACCCTGGCCATTCCGTGATGGGCTCTTTCTAACTCCCCTAACTCGACAGAAGGGCCTCTCAGCCGTTTCGACAGCAAGGTGCCCTCAGTAAATGTTGTGATAATATAGGGGCGGCGCCCCCAACAACCTGCAACGAGATGGGGACGGGCACTCATGTTTGTCTAGAGGGAAAGTTCATCATAACTGCCGAGCAATGAGACGGCAAGTAAATCAGACCGATGTCTCGCTCAAAAACAGCTGATGATGCACGGGAGTTACCCCAGCCTCCAGGCTAATCTTCGCCCTGCATGCCGCATTTCTCAAGACTTTATTAGTTCATGTCATTACTAGTAGTAGTACTGGTGGTCTCCAGGAATATCGTGAATGATGATAGAAAATGGAATGCAATTGGATCAAGGTTACGGAATGGGCACAGGAAGGAGAATACTCGGCGCCTCTTTTTTCCGGCGGAACGATGATCCACGGGAGATAGCAGATAAGGGTCACGTGCTGTGGCTAGCCCTACCTCGGCGGCATCGACATCAACCTCATCCCGTCTCTCCCTCCTCCGTCTCCCGAGTTAACGGCGAGCTTGGGACGTTGGCTGTGTCTGAGAGAGCTACCAGCTGCAAATTATCCGTTTCTGATGCCCTAGCCCCCCTGCACGCAGACTTGTGGCGCGGAGGAATCCAATAAAGTCTCCCCGCTGCATGCTTACTACCCCTCTGTTGCCCTGGCGTCAGATTTGGATTGCACGATAAACCCCGCTTTTGAGGCGTGTATACAGCTCTTTTAGATACAAAGACAACGATTTCTAGCGCCGTCGGCCACCTACACTTATTCTCTCACGTTTCGTCGAGAAGCCAGTCTACTCTCCCTTCTGTCCAACCCTCTTCCGAAGCTTCCTCATGGCTTCTCCTGCACAATGCTTCTACTGCTTTGAATGTCTATCTGCCTCCTTTCAAGAGACCAACCCCCCCAGCCTAGCAGCAGTAGAGGCCCTATGGGAAGCATTCGAGTCTTCCAAGGAACTTGCCCTACGCGCGGACCTGGAGGATACTTCAGACAACGACAATGAAGACGCAACCGTTCTGTCACGCGCAAACGGGATCAGAAGCTCACTAGATGCCCCGAACGACAGCAGCGGAGAAACAACTGACGATGGGGTCACTATAGCAAATCCCTCTCAGAGGGTTCAAATCCCCAGGATAAGCCGTCTCCAAGAACTTACATCATTGGGGTCCTCAACGGCTTCTACGCCCTCTACCTTATCCAGCAACTCATCCCGGTCTGCCTTGAGAAGCGCCTCCTCGACCACCTCTATCAGTCCGCAGTCATCTTCTGTCTTCTCCCAGTCAAAGCGGACCGCCGCAACATATTCAACCGTTGCTGCAGATGTCACGTACCCCCTCTTCGTCACCTGGAACACCCTCTCCAGCAACGGCCACAAGTCACTACGAGGTTGCATCGGCACCTTCGAACCTCAGGAACTAGCCTTTGGCTTAAAATCATACGCTCTCACTTCGTACGTCCATAAAACCCATCATCCCATCTTTCCCTCTCTCAGACGTGCACCCGACTAACGCCCCACTTCCAAACCAGCGCATTCAACGACACCCGCTTCTCCCCAATCCACCCCTCCCTGCTCCCCTCCCTCTCCTGCTCCCTCACCCTCCTCTCCACCTTCGAACCCTGCACCAGCGCCCTAGACTGGATCCTAGGCACACACGGCCTGCGCATCTCCTTCACCCACCGCGGCCGCAGATACGGCGCCACATACCTACCCGACGTCGCCGTCGAACAAGGGTGGACGAAGGAAGAAACGGTCGAAAGCTTGATGAGGAAGGCTGGCTGGGATGGCCATGGTAGTGGTGGGGGGAGGATGACGCGGAGGCTTTTGAGAACTAGTGGCGGTGGTGGAGGGCATGGACATGATACGCAGCCGTGGGAGGAGGTGGGCGATTTCAAGGCGGTTAGATATCAGGGGTTGAAGGCTAGTGCGAGTTACGCTGAGTGGCGGGAATGGAGGGCGTGGGTGGAGGCGGATGCTGAGCGGAGGGAGGTGTTAGATGGAGGGGCGATGCGATTGTGATTGTGATCGCGGTGTTTGGAATGAATGAAATGGGACCGGAGTTCTAGGAATGGGGCTGGGTTCGGTTTTCATCTTTTTTCCCCTTCCCTGCGTGATGTTTGTGTTATCTATCGCTATCTTTCCTTTACCCTCCACCCACTCCTACCCCTTCCCGATCTCCTCTGCCTAATTATGATATCCCCCCTCGTTTCCTTTTTGTTTTTGACATTTCGGGGTTGCCTGCCTAGATATACTAGAATATAACCTGGAAAACAAGAAAGAGGACCTAAAAAAAAAGAGAGAGAGATGAGAGATATAGCTATGTAGGTGCTTACCTACCTAGTTAGCTGAATTAATAGAAGCAGAAGAAGACGAAGTAATGAACGGGAATCACGTTTTGAGGACGACAAAGCCTTTATAAACCTCCCACAGTCAGTCCGTCAGTTCATTCATCCTTTACCTCTAAACTTCAAAATATGTACTTACCCCTTTCTCAAACGTCTTTTCTCTTCGCGTGCATTTTTTTCATTTTTCATTTTTCTAACCCCTCTCCCATCTGCACAAACCATCCAGGATATAATTAACAGTAATCTCAATAATCATAATAACTGATCATCATCATTTCACTTTCCAAATAAACAAACACAGCAACAAAAAACATTTCATTGGTCATAGAAAAACACAGCAAAGAGGGGGGTGGAAAAGGGGGTGGAACGGTTACATCCAAAAGGTTAATTGCCTCCCCCTTCCGCTCCTTTCCCGAAAAAGGAAAACGAAAACCAGAAAGTGAAGAGAAGAGAAGAGAAGAGAAGAGAAGAGAAGAGAAGAGAAAGAGAAGATAGAACCCATCAGGCCAGCGACGTGTTTGCGTTAGGGATATGAAGCGTAAAAATAATCGGGAAGTTGGAAGAGAAAGAAGAAGTAGAAAAAAAGAAAAAAGGTGGAGGAGGAAAGGGAGTAAGAAAGGTTCATCCGTCAAGAAGCTTGCATCCAGTCAATCAATTCCGATCCAACCCGGGAGATAAAATATCGTACCAAAGAAGATCATTTTTGTACCTTCTTTAGTTACCGTTGTCCAAAAAGCAAAGGAGGAAAGAGTGGGGGGAGTTTATCTTAAAGAAAGAGGAAACTCCATTTCCTCAAACCCACCCCCTTTAAACCCCGTAAGTATCGAATAACGATGGTGATATATCACCGCCTCGTATTCGACTGACTCCACAGTCCCGTAACCATCTCCTTAACCTTCCTCTCCTGCTCCCGAATCTGCTCCTCAGTTTGCCCCCTCGCGTTTCCCCGACTATCAATCTCCATTCTATCCTCGTCAGTGCCCGTCATATGAACCTGCGCACCATGAGGCTGCTGTCGCCCACTGTCATCGACGACCTGGCTGCCATTCACATGTTCTGGCTTGGGATCGACACTCATAGCCCCCTCCATCATCAGCCCACCGCCTTCTCGTAGCTTATTGATTGCGCGGACGGTATCGATGGCTTTGTGCAGGGTACGGCGGGCGTTGAAGTTCTTCTTGACGACAGGCAGGAGATCTTCGCCGGAACCCACTCTCGTAGGGTGCGCGGGGTCGACGGGCGGGTTTATCCAAGGGTGTTGGAGTGCTTCATGAGACGTCATGCGGGAGTGAGGATCGATGGTTAGGCAGCGTTTGATGAATTCGCGCGCGGTCACGGAGACGCCACGCCAGTATTCCAGAGGGGTGAAGGAGTAGTCGGCCACGAGGATGGCTTGCATTTCCTCGAGATTGGAGTCTCGGTCAAAGGGGGTGTAGCCACAGAGAAGGAAGTATGTTATCACGCCAATGGCCCAGATATCCCTATACCAGTAGAAATTTACGCGTTAGTTGTGTATAACGTAAAGGGCCGGTATAATAGGCTTGTTGAAGGGAAACATACACAGGCTTTCCATGGCCAGTCTTCTTAAATATCTCCGGCGCCATGTACCCAGGAGTACCGCATGTGGTGGTAAGAACATGAAATTGTTCTTCGTCCATGATCCTCGACAGGCCGAAATCAGCAATTAGTAGATCTGCGTTGTCCTCAGGCGTGCGGAAGAGGAGATTCTCTGGTTTCAAGTCTCGATGTACAATGCCGTGGTCATGGAGATATGCGACGGCGGAGAGAGTTGCACGGATCAGATCAGCAGCATCTGACTCGTAGTAGCTTCCCTTACGGCAGATTCTGTCAAATAGCTCTCCTCCGAGAGCAAGATCGGTGACGAGGTATACTAGAAAGAAACCCAAAAGTCAGCGCGCTCAACTAACTATCTTTAGAGGGCCTGAAGGAGACACATACAGTTATTCATCGTCTCAAAATAATCCACCAATGTTAGGATATTCTGATGGCCCATCGAGACCCGTTTCAGCACGGCAATCTCATTCCGGACCTAGTAGCCAGATTGCTCTTATCAGCCATGCCGCCCCTCGAATTGAACTGACACAAGGTGCATAGTGCGAGGATTCACCATATGTTCCCTCCCCGCCATCAGCCGCTTATTGATGACCTTCGCCGCGTAATAGCGGCCAGTGTCGATATGCACACATTCCTTGACGACAGAGTACGAACCCGCCCCGAGAGTTTTGCCCGTCTTGTATCTGCATGGTTGGATTTGTGGTCGTTGAGCGGCCTGTGGTTGGGAAGCCATGTTTTGGTGAGTGGTGAGGGGCAGAGGGACGGACAGCCGTAGAAGACGTGAGGGAGATATAGAGAGGGGTATTTAAGGCGAGTTCAAGGGTGTCTGGAGCGTGCGAGAGGCGCAGTTAGCATCAGGTAAACAGAGAGCGCGATGGTTCGTGTGGCAGTGATGGCTCCCCGAAGTCTGTTGCGTACCGTGGTTCTGAGAAGGCGGGGTTTGGTGGGATAGACCAGGCCAGGGACGCTTTGGTGGCACAGCGAGGGGAGATGCGAAATGAGGCTCGCACAGGGGATGAAGTCTCGTCGGATTCTCTAAAGGCAATATTGTTCCCACAGCCGTTGCGGGTCGAGTGTTTCAAGCTGTCTGCTAGTCAAGGAACGAGAATCTCGAACGGCGGGAGAAGAATCGTCGCTGGCGGCTGAGATAGGATCAGGTGATCACGCGGCAATTGACCCCTTTAAATAGAAAAGAGAGACGATTTATTCAAACATAATGTTAAGGAACAGTTCGGTGACTATAATTAATTAAGAGTTCAAGGGTATCTGCAGTATAGGGTCCGATATATTCATTCCGCCATTATTCACCTATCAAGCCTGTCTCCGCCCTATCGCCAGCCAATGCCCCATATGCTTCTCAAACAAACTTAATCAACAAAACAAAACTCCTATACCCAAAAAGAGAATAAAATCAATATCTACATCCTCTCCAAAACGCCATTCGTAACAATCGTAAGCATCTTAAGCCCATAGTACTCCGCCACGCTCTTGAACACCTTCAACCTCCTCTCGGCCCCCTTCCTATCCACAGTCCCAATCCAAGTGCCACTACACGAACAATGCTCCATAAATTCACTGACCCGAAGGCTCGAGCATTTCGAACATTTCAAATCTTGCGTCTGCCACTCCATTACCAGGCTCTGCACTTGCCCAGTTAGCTTCTCCTCCAAGGCAAGCCGGTCGTATTCGCTGCCGCAGGAGAGACAGCACCATGGTCTGCTTCCCGCGCCATTGTTTTCGCCGTCAGTTTCCGGTAAGATATCACCATCCCGGCAAAGGTCCAGATCGCGAGTCATGGTGCAGTGGTTGCAGATCAGTTGTGGGAATTTGAGGCTCGCGCTTGGGTTCTCGAACCTACCCTCCTCACTGAACTCTTTAACCTCGAAGAGGCCAAGGAGGTCGCGGCGCAATAGTCGTGTCTCGAGAGAAGTGGATTTGCATAGACTGAGGACTTGCATCAGGGACTTGACGAGTTCGAGTGTTGGATTTCGTTCGTGTTTCGTCGCACGCCAGGAAGCGCCGGGGAGAGTTGGGAAGATGTAGTCAGACGCAAGTTCCGGGTGGAGGAGCTCCTCGCGCTGGCGACGGATTAGGTTTGCAATTTGTTTCTTGAGAGGCTTCGAGAACGGTTCAGTGAGTATCGAGGTCAGCTCGCCAGAATCTGTGTCGGTAATTGACTGGAATGGAAGCTGTGTAGCTCTAGGAGGGCCTCCACCCTCATTCTCAATGTGAGGCCTTTTCAATCCATGCATGAGTTCGATGTATTCGACAACCCAATCTAGGAAAATGGACTGCAATGATATTGGGAGGAACTTGCTTAGTTGCCAATGCATGATTGTCTCGAGCTCCTGATTCTCGGATTCCACGACCTCCTGGCAACCCTTCCCGCCAAAATTGAATTCATCATACCAGACGAGGTAATCCCAGTACTCCTTGATCTCTAGATCCAAGAAATGGAATAGAGGTTTTTCCTTGATTGATTTGAGGATATACTGACTATAGGCATAAGCATTGCCAACTTCTCCCTTAGTAGTTTGAAGCAGCAATCGACTTGGGCTGGCGAAGACGATATGGGAGCCCACCCGTCTAAAATCGGTCATCAGTTGCTGGAATGCCTTCTTTGACATCATCTGCACGTGGTGATGGAGTGACCGATCATAGAGGAAGGAGTCTGAGCTTTCAACCCATCGAATGAGATGTTGGACCATGATATCTGCCATTCCGTTCCCTTGACACGCTTCGGCCCACCAGGCCTTAACCATGTCACGCAAGACAAGAATGCTCGCAGAAGCAAAAGCAGTATCGGAATACAGAACACCAGTTCCGTCTGATGCACCCGGGTCACTCGGCGCAGCAGGGTTTAGGAGAGTCGATTCGCTTCCCTCGAGTTCGTTAATAAGGGATGATGTGAGGATTGTGTTGATCGCGAGATTCCGGACTTCCAGTTCGATACACACGGAGGAATAAGCGCCCGGGTTATTGATCGAGGGCATATCCACCTTCTGCATGGGGCCAAGCATGTCATCCCTTTCGTACCCAGCGTGATCTGGAAGTGGCGAAGGAGACCACCACAGAACGATATTGTTTTGCTCCAAGCGTCTCGCATATGCAATATCGATCAAATACTTTGGGTCGTCCTTTTCCAGATTGCAGATGGGAACGTCGCCATACCGAGCAAGTTCACTGAGATGATATATCCACGAGCCCAGGGCTAAATAGTGCATTACTATTTGCTTCGCAACAAAAGATTGCCAGCCAAGGGGAGGGAGATCATTGTCCGATGCTTCGGATCTCAGAGGGAGCACTGGATTCTCCTTCAGTATCGCAATATCCTGAGTCAACTGGCGTCTTTGAGGTGATTGGACAACCAGCATAACTGGCTGATTGCTATCGCCTTTGAACTTCTTGATCAAGTCACCCACTTCAAGCAGAGCTTTCCTCCTCGTTGTCACCTGTGTTGTTTTGAAATGGATGTTTTCTTGGTAATCAAAAATCTGCTGCCATGATTCACCGGCATGCTCTTGAGCTTTCTTTTCGAGAGCCTCCTTGTATATTTTGTCGACATTCGGAAACCCTTGCACCTCTCGTAACCGGGTAAGTATAACGATGTGTGCTTCCTCCTTTCGGCTGGAGCAGACCGTAAATATTTGCCTATCACCAGAAACGACGTGATAGAGGAAAATGTATTCCATGGATACGTCGGTGAAGTATTTCTGCGATTGGGGTTCTGCACGTAGAAGGGTGGATAGCTCGAAACCATGCTCCAGCCCTTCACCCAAGACTCCCCGTTGGCTTTCGTCGAATGTACAGAGTGTACCAAGCTTAAGGACGGCGCGAACACTCAGGGGAACTTTCTTTTCATAGACACCTTCGACGCTAGGGTGATTGAGCAACAAGGAAATTTTGTCCGCATCTTTCAAATACGTATCTTCCGGCATTGTCATCCTGAACAGATGAACTGAGGGGTGACCGTTGGGGAGTGAGTGATTAACTTTCTGAACAGAACAGCCCTCCAACTCAACGTCCGGAAGATCCTCGTGCTTCAAGTTAACGAAGAGTTGGCGAGGTACTTTAATCGTGAGCGCGTGTACCTTGTGGTCGATGAGGACGAACATCCTAACTTCGCCTGGTATATCGGTTTCCTTCAGCTGGAGGACTTGCCATGTCTTGACATAGACAAGCTCGGCCTGGTTTCGGAAAAAGTTCCCAATCGCATTTGATGTCGTAGTCGTCCTTTCGCCAAAGAGCTTCCGCCGTCGTAGCCGGGCCTGTTTTTGAATCTTCCACTTTTGTTTTTGATACTTCAACCAGCCTTCATAGTCTTCGGTCATTGATGGCATTACTGCGGGCAGATTGGCGAAAGGGTCTATTTGGCTTGTTGAATTATCAGGGTCTTTTCTCTTCTGCGAAATTCTGCTAATTGCCTGTGCCTTCTGCTTCTGGACAGATTGCGAAACCATATCTTCGATATCTCCACTGGCTGGTAAGCGATGGTCCATTATATTTGTCGGCAAATCAGATAATGGAGCTTTGCTGAAAAGGTCTGTCATCTTCTTCTGCTTGAACTTGTCGTCTTTTATATTGATGCGTCTTTGCAGCCAGTCTGGATGAGGTACCCGAGGAACGGGATTCCGTACCCTCTGAAGCGCAGCGGGGATGGTGATAAGTTTTTGAATCACAGAGCCCAACCGTTCTAGATAGTAGTCCCAGTCAATGACTGTGCGAGGGTCCATATCCCCAGGGTCATCCTTCATCCATTTTCGCAAGAAGAACCGTTTGACGTTGTATTCCGCAGAAAAGATGGCGACAGGGATCGCCCGCTCAGTGACAGGTGAGTTTCTCGGTTTAGAAGAGATAATGTATTTGCAGTTTAGACCTTTGTCTTTCACCATCTGGTCACCAAGGAATTCTGCCAGTCTTTTCGCTGTCGTGATCGAGGTTGACTTCTGGTTTCCGTATTCCTCCAGGGTTTTGGACATACTTCGGTTCTCGCAAATCAAGTCAATGAGCTCTTCATCTGCCAGCGTAGATCCATGCATGTGGAGGACATCAAGCCACCTGTTAGCAACCTCGGCCACCGCTCCGTACGTCTCTGCCAGAGTTGTACCTTCGAGGAAGAACTTGAAAATTTGGGTTTGGAAGATTTTGATCAGCTTCAATTCTCCTCTCCGCTTCACCTCGAAACCTTTCAGCTCAGCAAGCGAGCCATCGTGGTTAAAAACAGCATATCGTTTTTTCAAATTCTTATCCTCCTCCTTCGATGTTGGGAGAATCATAGCTTTATATGGACCATCAACTTCGAAAAAGATGGAATTATCACTATGCGTCTCGTATCTGAAGGTTTGCGGATCAACAAGGGTTTGGTATTGGTGATTTGTGAATTTGGCATGGACGAGATGGTTGAGCATAACACAGGGGTACGATATTGGCACCTTCTTGCCATTCTTCAGAGTGAAGGCAAAGTTTTCGGGAAACGTTGCTGGAAGCATACACCAAATACCATCAGTGTCAAGTTCCAATGGACGGCCAATCCTTTCTACCAGTTCTCTTGCCATCTGAATGATATGGGCACCAGTCAGACAGGTCACACCAGCCATCTCCATAGAGTACCAGCGAGAGCCTTTTCGCATGACGTATCCGTAGAAACTGTTCAAAATAACTTTATGGGCCAGTTGGAGGGAGTCGTAAAGGATTATCATCTTTTTTCCCTCGTCAACCTGAGCAGCAGGGGCGCCAGAAGCCTTCAGCGCATCTGTTTTGCCCTTCCACACTTTTTGCTGGCCTTTAAAATCATACCGTCGGTCTCTGAAATCCCGCACGGTATCAACATAAAACGGATTCTCCCTTTGACAGATAATAGCTTCTCGTTGGATCGTTTTGCTGTCGTGGATTTTGTGGTAGATCTTTTTGCTGTAGTCCTGCAGTCGTTTTCTCACGATAGCCGCCTGTTCGGCTGCATCTAGTTCCTCAAACATCCTCATAGGGCTCGTTTTCGTTCGGCCCGGAAATTTCTCATTGGTCACCGCCCGTCGAATCATATTGTACTCATCCCGCTTCGCGGGAAGGAACTCTCCTCTCCACGACCATGGCATTCGCCTATCGCATGTTTTCCCTGGTCGATTGAAGTCGCATGCTGCGCAATCAGATTCTTGAATCATCGAATCTGGCTGCAGCCGGTTAGTGGTCATGATATTAGGGTACATAGATGCAACATCCAAATGGTATATCGACGGTCTTTCGTTTCTGTTTGGGGTCGTCTTGAGGCTGAGCAATTTTTCGGATATCTGGGCCTTAACCGCGTCGTAATTCGTGACATCATCAAGAGACTTCTTCTCCTCCACGGTGATACTAAATTTCAGAGCGGCGTCAAGATCGTCAAGTAGTTCATCAATCGCACCCGGATCAAGACTGAAGTTGACCGGAATATCGCTCCGAAAAACGCCAGCTTCGATACTTTCGACATGCCCACCAACATAAGTTTGGGAATCTAGCAAATGGCCTTCCCAGAAGGCTTCCGGCGGATCTGTATGTTTGTTGGGCAAAACGATATTCTTTTGGTATGCTTGTACCATGAGCAACATTTCGCATAGCGTTCCAGTTCCCTTGCGAAGAACATCGTCGGGGTTAAGAGGAAGGATAGTGCAAAGGGAGAAAATGAAGGGGTGGATATATTTCATATAGAGGTAATAGGTGGCCACGGCGTCGGAAACTGAATACTCAGCCAAAGTCTGAGGGCGTTCGCTTGCATACCTGGTCATCACTTCCGGGTCGAGTTCGTCTGGATCATAGCCCAGTTTGGCAACGGTGACGGCTTTGAGACCCCGACTTCCTTGCGGGAGGTAACTGTCTCGGTTGACCCAGGCGAAGCAGTCCATATGTACGCAGTAATCGCTCTGATAAATATCTTCACTATTCTTCCGAAACCCAGTTTCGGCATACATATCGATCCCCTGGACACTGGCCCTAGCTTCGACAAAAGGCCAATCGAAGAAGTCACCGTTGTAAGTCGCAATAACAGATGGTTTTACTTGCTTTATGTGTTCAAAGAACCGCTCTAGCACGGCCTTCTCGTCCGGTTCGTTAAAAATAGCAAATGGTCCATAGTACTCCGGCTTCGGCGTGTACTCGAAATCCGCAATGTCCTCAGATACGATCGCTCTGTTAGTTATGAGAAATCCTTGCCCATCAATCATGTATGATATCATTGTAATTTGATCAATAACGGCATCTGGGAACTTCAGGGGCAGTTTGGTTGTCTCGATATCGTACGCCAGGACAACGGGATCCGCACGCGTTAGTCTGTCCTCGATACAACTTAGGGAGATAACTCCGTTTTTGGCCTGCACCGTGTACCATTTTCCGATACGAATATCTAATAATGTTAGACAACGCTCCCTAGGAGGGGATATGATAGCAATATACCTTTATCAATAGAGACCCGAACATGATAGGGAACGTCATACTCCCGGATATCGACAATAAACTCGCTCGCGTCTATAAATGCATTCTGAGGTCTATCATTGTAATCTTCGTCGAAAAGGTCAAACCCAGCATTAGCGCTAAGCAAGCATCCAGTTAGCAAGCAAACTCAACATTTCAACAGAACATGGTGAACAAACCTAGCCATCTCCGCATACGTATCCATAGCATTCACATTCTTCTTATTCTTCTGAGCAATTGGCAATATCAATTTCCGAACTCCAAGCAGATCACCAACGTTGGCAAAGGTAAGCTTCAGAAACCTCCGCTTATGGCCGAGAAGATGGTTTGGCATCTGCAGATCCTCCTTTTCAACCTGCTTAACACTCTTCACCAACCCTTCAAACGTTCTCTTGCACCATTCCTCAACCTCGCTTTCTCTCCCTCTCTTTATCGCAATCAAGAAATACGGATCGTACTCAACAGTCGCCTTGAAGCTAGTCCCATTGTCTTCCAGGAAATAAAAGTCAACACCAGCGCGGCCCCCAGGCACCTTCGGGTCCTCGATTATCGTGCTATGCATATTACATAGCCATCCCGCCCTTGGCTTCCCCGAGTCGAATCGGGGGAATCCCATCGTCTCGTCGATGCTGTTGCCCAGCCGGATTGCCTGGAATTTCTCATCTTGCGACGTCGCTTCGCTGGATCTGAGGGAGGAGAATTCGACTGTTTTCCCGCGCCTGGGGTTAAAGGACGCGGAGCTGGATCTGAATTTTGTTCCGTATTTGCTAGGTTTTCGTGAAGGCATTGCTGTATCGTTCGTCTGTATATATGGCGACTGGACTGGAGCGAGCGACGTGTATCAAGGACGGGGTACATGTACAGCGTGAGAGGAGAAAGGAAACCAATTAGAACTCCATGAGAAACAAAAAAAGAAGGATGCTCGTAAAATCAGAATCGCATAAATAAATAGGCGTACAGGCGTAGAGAACGGGTATGTTGGTTGTTCAATGGCTGGATATCTCAGATATTGAAAACGACTTCCTCGTCGCGTGTCGCGCGTCCCACTCAACGCGTCGCATTTGGTGTGCTCGGACTATATATCCGTTTCGGGTTAAGCATGTTTTAATAAATGCCAAGCCCGGAACAACCAATAGCCGAACCTCCCTCCGAGACTCCGAGGTGTTAAGCATTGCGGGAGAATCTCGAGTTGAATTGTCCAGCCAACTCAACCCAGTTCACCATGGCGGAGGACTCGCGGGACTCGCAATCTCCTGCTGGAGACCCCCCCAACACACAATCTCTTGCGCCCGCCCCAAAACCGAAACATGACTTCCCCAAGTCGCAGGTGGGGAAGCTGTGGGAGGAGTTTGGGAGCCCGGAAGAGCCCATCAATTTGATGCCCGGTGCTTACAACCCCTCCGGTAGCAGAAAACCAAAAGAGGTCTCGTTTATGGATGCCTTTGGTTCCATGTCTGCGGACGGCTTAACGTCATTCTACAAGGTGCCGTGCGCCCGCGACTCGCTTCTTGTTGGCATTGGTTCTGGTTTTGGCATTGGTGGTCTCAAAGCTATTCTTGGTGGTATGTACATTATATTGAGCGCAATCTCCAACAGGTCCAATTCACTGACACAATATTATAGGATCCCGAGCAGTATGGCCAGCCTGCAATTGGGCCGTCGGATCCTTCGCCGTCGCATCGATAGCCGCATACGAATTCTGCCAACGGCGGAGAGTGCAGGAGCGGGATGGGATGAAGGAAGCAGTGGAGCTTATGCGCGAACTCAAACTTAAGAAACTCAAGGAGCGCGAGGAGGCAAAGGCGGCTGCAGAGGCGGCGGCTGCGAAGGCCGAGGAAGAACGGCGGCGGAAGAGCTGGACAAACTTGTCGAACTACAAGTTCTGGTAGCTTTTGTGTGCAAACGCGGGCAGGAGTCAGGGAGTCATTTTCATGGGTGGTTAAACTATTTAACGGGTGGAAGATCTCTTCGATGGGATATAGTGATAAAGCCATCACGGCTTTTTGTAACATAGTTGTATATTGATACTCATAAGAACGTAATGATCGAATTCCAATTCCAATCTCAATCCAAGCCAGCCAGCCAGACCCATTGCAAACAAAGTAATACAAACCGCCCACCCATCCACCCTTCCTAATCCCTAATCCTCCGAGGAAATATCAAATTTGACCTTTTTCCTGCTAGTATTCGAACCCTCCGCATCATCTTCCGGCAACAGCCCATCCCGTCTCGATTTCCGCCTCTCCCGCGCCTCTTTAGACTCGCGACTTTTCCATTCCGCCACTTGTTTCTTCCTTCGCTGCGATCTCTCCCAAGCAACGGCAGCCGTAGGCTTGAAGCCGATTCCATTAATACCGTATCCGTCATCGTTTGGATCCGTAGGCGCATACCCTGTTATTTCGGAGTCATGCCAAGTAAGCGGGTTCTCGCTCGGGTCGCTTGCGAGAGGCGGAGATTTTCGACGGCTCTTGGGGCTCCCTCGTGGACTGGAGTTGGGTTCGCGATGGGAGCCTGGAGATGACTCTGTAGGCGTCCTGTCTCCTTCATCCTGTAGAGCCCTTTGCTTGCCCTTGCGTTTGCTGGCAGTCGGAGGTCCTGCGTTTGGCGCATCGATACCCATTTCGTCTTGCGCCGACGACGCCTGGTTTTCGGGCTGCACTCCGTCCCCTCCATTATCTGTTAAACCATGTCCCGCGCATTCCCCGTCCTGGCCAGAATGTCCATGCAAGTCAAGATCGTCCAACTGGCCAGCAACAGATATCTGCGGGCTATTCTCTCCCGTTGCTCCGCTGGGGTCAGCTAGATGGCTCTCTTTCCCGCTAGCCGCTGACGAAGAGGTGGCAGGGGAGGTCGAGATGGTCCTCCGCTGGAAATCTGTAGCATCGAGTTTGCGCTTGGGTGACTTGTGGAGAGCCAGCTTTCCTGACATTGTGGTGGGGCATTTGAGGTGGTTGGTCAGAAAGAGGGTTGGCGCAAGCAAACAATTATGCGAGATAGTTCACGTAGAGCAGACGCATGGCGAAGTGAAGCCGCCCTTACTGAGAGGAGAATACATGATGCGCCATTAATATCGAAGGGAGAAATGCGTCGTTGTTGTTGTTGTTGCCCAGGCGTTGTGTTGAAGTCGGGACTAAAGGCAAGAGCCGAAGTTGTTGGTGGCTAGACGAAGCTTCAACCTCCAGTTTATGGAGTCCGATAATCGCTTATCAGAGGGTCCAGTGCTCGACGCCAACACACAGGTTCAGTGAAAATATATAATTACCCTTGATTGAACTGGCATAATAAAAAGTGAAAATGAAAATGAAAAGAAAAGGCCGACTAAATACACAATAAGCAAAAACATTCAAAACCCTTTTAAAAAAAAACCAAATTGCACATATCGAACATCCGGTCACAACGCCCCGTGAATTGACTCCCAGCTGAATATGGAATACATGATCAATCACGCCTTCGACTTCTTCTTGGACGATCCAACCTCGCTATCCCGCTTTCTCTTCTTCTTCGGGGTCTCTTCGGCCTCGCCGACATCTGATTTTCGGGATTTCTTTTCCTTCTTGTCCTTCTTTTCCTTCTTCTCCTTCTTGCTCTTCTTTTCGGCCTTGGTGACCTCCTCTTCGCCATCCTTCATCTCCACGTCGCTGCCAGCGGCGTCAACGTCAATGTCGGCCAGAACGGAGTCCATGGCGTTTTTCTGTCATCAAATATTAGTAAACCACGCTTATATTTTAAGGACAGGTGTAGTACATACCATAGCAACTTCGTTCTTAGTTGGGGCAGCTCCGGAAGCGTAGAATTCCAACCGCTCCTCGACCTGCGCCTTGAGGGCATCTCCGAATTTCGTTGATGGGGTCTCGGAGAAGTTGTCAATTCTGGATGCGATGGAACACTTGTTCGCCAAAAATCTAGAGATTCTGCCCTTGTTCTTGGGACCAGCACGGCCGATGAACGACGAGTGGTAAAGCAGACCGTATTTAGGCGTATTTCCCTTGGTCTTCAAGGCTCTGAAAAGAGCCTTCTCGGCACCAAGGATCTGGACGGTGGAGGCAGGGTACTTGGAGAGGTTCGTCAAGCTTCCAGCATGGGAGATCAATCGGGCGCCAACGATTTCGCCAATGAGCGCGGCCAAGTTAGGTGCGACAACGCTCATCTTGGAGACCAGGTAGGCGTGCAGGTTCTTGCGGTATTTCGACAGGCTCACAACGCGCTCGGCAAAGGCGATCACATTCTCCATATCGGTTGCCGAGATATCCTGGCCCATGCTGACCTTGGCAGCATCGATAATGCTTCTGGCAACGCCCTCGTCGTCTTCAACAATCGCGGCGAGATCATGGAGTTTGTCCTCGGTGAGATCCTTCTTGTTCTTCACGAAGAGCGCGACCTGGGCGTAGCGCTGGTTCTCGGAGACGATCTTGAAGAGCTCAGGGAAATGCCACGAGTACCACTCCCTAACTCTCATCGAAAAGGTATTGACAGCTTTGTCTAATTGATCGAGGATGGCAATAGCCTGGATGATATGGTTGTCGTCGCGCTGCACCGAGAACTTGACCTTGGCTCTGGAATAAGCGTGACCAAGACCAAGCTGAGCAGTATTGAGATCGCCCTCCCGAAGTTGCTTGAGAAGTTTGCCAGCGTGCAACCGGACTCCTCGTAGCAGATCCTGAACGACGTCGCTGGTGTCTCCAGTTTCGCACTCCACGAATGGGAAAGCCGCCTTGATGCTTCCGGCCAGGGCCTTATCGGAGAGACCTAATACCACCTTCTTCTTCTTATTCGGTTTCGGCAAGTTCAGGTCCAAGAACGAAACGAGCGTCTCTGAAGCAACTCCCTCGGAGATATCGTTGATTTCCCCAAGCGCTTGCTTATTGTTCCTAAAAAAATGAAAAGCGTAAGCGGGAGACACGAAGGCCCTTGATGCGACGAAAAAACATACTCAAACGGCAAGAAACTAGCCAATTCGACCATCTTTCCGAATTTTGCAAGGTCCTGCAGGTTCTCCTGAACCTCCTTCAGCTGGTTGCCGACAGTGTCGGCCTGGTGGACGACCTTGAAGATCGAGTAGCCCATTGGGCCCTCGAAGAGGAGATAATCGGCCATCGGAGGGGTAAAATCGCGCAGACGGGGAGTATTCGAAATTAATCCCAGCGCGTCAGCCGAAATACAGAGATTGGAGGTGTCGAGCGACCGATGGGGGTGGTGGTGCGAGAGGTTGCGGTCGTTGATGGTCTGTGAAGGTGAATTTTTAGTGTAGCTCTTTTTTTTCTTCTGATTCGCACTAGCGCGGAACCTCAATGTGGGATTTGCCAAAACTGGAGCTCACCTCACCACCAGAATCGCATCCCGCTGCCCACCACCACCACACCTCACCACCGCCGTCTCCTGCGATCTCCTGGCGGATTCATTCAGAGGCCCCTTGCTTCAGACATCATGTCTGCTACACAGCTGCTCAACCCCAAGGCGGAGTCGCGGGTATGGTCCCCTACTATCCTCCACCGCTTGCCCCTACGCTTCCTTGTCTGGTTTGGCTGACTTCTTATAGCGGAGAGGGGAAGCTTTGAGAGTCAACATCAGCGCTGGCGAAGGTCTCCAGGATGTTCTCAAGTCGAATCTCGGCCCCTCGGGCACCATAAAAATGTATGTCCAGTCCCCCCTTGGCTTGGAAAGTACCCCGCTAACAGGTGTTTATAGGTTGGTTGATGGAGCCGGTGCGGTACGCATAACATCATATCCGTGTTTGGGAGACACACCTATACTCATACGTCTGTGCACTAGATCAAACTTACGAAAGATGGAAATGTCCTGCTTCGAGAGATGGTTTGTCTTGGTTCCTCCCCATCTATCAAGAATGCCTGCTAACCAGTTGATATAGCAAATTCAAAACCCCACAGCCGTAAGATAGACACCACTCTACGCGTTTGTCCCCTTCCATTACTTATAACGTACCCCGTAGGTCATGATTGCACGTGCGGCCACGGCACAAGATGATATCGCTGGTGATGGAACAACGTCAGTGGTTCTGCTTGTTGGAGAGCTGCTCAAGCAGGCCGATCGATATATCTCTGAAGGCTTGCACCCTCGGGTAGTAACAGATGGATACGAAATCGCCAAAAACGAGACACTTAAGGTATGTCTCCGATTCAATTTTATATCTAGCTCAATACTGATTTGCAGTAGTTCCTTGATGGATTCAAACTCCACAAAGAAATAGACAGAGAGCTGCTTATCTCCGTTGCACGAACTTCCCTCTCCACGAAACTGAATAGCGCTCTTGCCGAGAAATTAACACCTTCTATCGTCGATGCAGTCCTTGCCATCTACAAGGCCCCCGCAAAGCCCGATCTTCACATGATTGAGATCATGAAGATGCAACATCGATCAGCATCTGACACACAGCTCATTCGAGGTCTAGCTTTGGATCACGGAGCGCGCCATCCCGACATGCCAAAACGCGTTGAAAACGCTTTTATCCTTACCTTGAACGTCAGTCTAGAGTACGAGAAGTCTGAAATCAACTCTGGATTCTACTATTCCAGCGCTGAGCAGAGAGACAAGTTGGTCGAGAGTGAGCGAAAATTCGTCGACGAGAAACTACGAAAGATCGTCGAGCTGAAGAAGCAAGTCTGCGGGGATGATCCGAAGAAGGGCTTCGTCGTCATTAACCAGAAGGGTATCGACCCATTGAGTTTGGACGTGCTGGTCAAGAACGGAATCCTTGCCCTCCGAAGAGCCAAGCGCCGCAACATGGAGCGCCTACAGTTGGTATGTGGTGGCATCGCACAGAACAGCGTCGACGACCTCAAGCCAGAAGACCTCGGATGGGCTGGCCTGGTCTATGAACACCAGCTTGGCGAGGAGAAGTACACATTTGTGGAGGAGGTCAAGGACCCCAAGTCCGTCACCATCCTCATCAAGGGACCCAACCAGCACACCATCACACAAGTTACCGAAGCCGTTCGCGACGGCCTCCGCTCCGTCTACAACACAATTGTCGATGGCTGCGTCGTCCCCGGCGCCGGCTCCTTCCAGGTTGCTTGTGCTGCACATCTCTCTTCGGAGGCGTTCCGGAAGACAGTCAAGGGCAAAGCCAAGTGGGGCGTTGCTGCATTCGCTGATGCCTTGCTCGTCATTCCCAAAACGCTCGCGGCGAACTCCGGCCACGACATCCAAGACTCGCTTGCCGCGTTGCAGGATGAGCAGGCGGAGGGACATGTGGTTGGGCTTGATCTGACAACCGGTGAACCCATGGATCCCGTCCAGGCAGGCGTGTTCGATTCGTTCAGGGTTTTGCGGAATTGTGTCGCATCCAGCGCTGGTATCGCGTCGAACTTGCTGCTTTGTGATGAGCTGTTGAAGGCCAGACAGATGGGGAGGCAGGGTGGACCAGGGGGGATGGACGAGTAAAGTATGAATTTTGGGGTAGGGAGGATATGAAGCTTCGAAATAGATGCGTGATGATTACTATTACTGTATTTGACATAGATACTCACTGGTTACTCATACGTTTGCTGGTGGAGGAATAATAAATGCAATGAAAAAGTTGGCTGGAGAAATATATATATTCTTCAGAATTGGCCCAGTGTTAACTCCCTTCCCCGCCGCATGCCAATTGCCAAAGCAAGAAGAGATGGATAAACATGCTCCTATATGCACTACAGTACTCAGGCGAAGATGAATGTAATACATAAGAGGCGGGGAATTCTCCAGAACAAAAAAAGAAACCATAAAAAATATCATATCAAAACTGGGTATCATTTATCATCAAGCCGGCCAAACCAACCAAAGAACGCCTATCTACCATCCCATCCCGCCCCATGCTATGCTATACTATACTATATGCTATGCAATACCACGCCGTCATTCACTCGCATCCGCATCTTCCTCATCATCCTCCGGCGCCCACTCACCCAGGAAGCCCTCCTCCTTGACGGGATCCCGCAAGTCCACCCTATGAATCTTCACCCATTCCAACACACTCTGCTTCCTCACCACTGCCGTCTCAGCATCCGCATCCGCTCCAACTCCAGACCCAGACCCAGACCCAGACCCAGCCCCAATCCCACCAGCCGCAGGCGACGACAGGTCCCTCTTCCTCTTCTTCCCCCCCTTCTCCGGCTCCACAATCCCCATCTCCTTCAACGCAGTAACAACATCCTCAACCAACATCCCCGTAGCCTGGCCAATTTCGCGAACCGTCATCTCCTCCCTTGCCATCTTCTTCTTCTTCCCCTTTGCCCCCGCCGGGCGAAACTCGATATGTCCATGCGGATCGCCACCGGGGGGTCCCAGGAGGAAAAACCGCGCAATCCGCTCCTCCCAGAAGCGAACATAGCTGCGTCTCCCCATCTCGCTAAGCGGGCGCTCGGGACCGCCAATCATCCCGCCCTCCCATTCCCACGCGCTGAGTTTGTAACTGATGCCCATGAGCAGTTTGCCCAGCTGCTTGTGCTGATAGGGCGGGAAGATGAGGATGCAGGCGAGATTATTAGCGTCCCAGGACATTTTCTCCTTGGAAAAGTAGCCGAGGACATGGTAATCATCCGGATCATGCGGGCTGGTGAAGGTGAGGATGTAGTAGAGGAACGAGGAGACGTCGAAGAAGACGGACTTGTGGTCCAGGAATAGCTTCGCGAATAAGGAGAGGTTCTGCGCGTAGAGTTTGTAATCTTCCCCGTCGATTTCCCAGATCGAGTAGCCGCCGTAGCTGTATACTTGGGTGCCCGGGGGCGTAGTTCTGTGCTCGCAAACGCGTGTATGGCCCAGGTAGGGGGATTCGTCACAGGAGTAGCGGAAGCACCATTGGCATACGTAGAGGCGGTCTGTGTCCCTGCCCACGAGCTCTTCTGGGTAGAGAGAGTGGAACCACGTTTTGAAGAGGATGTTGCCCAGAACGACCTGCTGGATGGTGCGGTCGGGGCCTGGTTTGGAGGCGCGGGCGGACGACGAGCGGTCGTTGGCAGGCATTGTGATGGCGAGGAGCAGGGCCGCGCGCTGCTCGGAATCTGGCTGCCTATGGAACCGGGGCCTCAAGGCGCACGCAATGGTGGAGTTGAATTTACCGTCCTTGACGCGCGGGATATTTCATTGCTGCGGCGAGATTTCGTCAAACGCAGCGCCACGGGAGTTATTGTTGCCCCGAGTCTCGTGTGTTCGTCAGACGATATGTTGGCGCCTTGAGCCTCGCCTCTCTGAGCGTCGCAATGGGTTCGAAATCGGCGTGGAATTTGCCTCTCGCGAGCTGGTGGTGCTGGGCTCTGCTGGGCTTTGATTCGTTGGATGTCGCGTATAATTGAAAACGCGAAAAAAGTCTCCCGAGTCCGCAGGCAGCCGAATAAAGCGGCGGTCATGTGACGGACACGCCAGATCGGGCATAGCGGGGCGGGCGGGGCGCGGAGACAGACTGGGACTAGCGTGGGCGATGACGAGGTGGTGAGAGCCTCGTCCAGCTCCAAGCTGCAACCTCATCTCTACCTCATCTCTATACATCGCTTCTGCTCAGTTACGGAGAGCAACAGTCTCTTGTTCGTGTGGTTGTGGTATTGTTCTGTCTAGAGTCAGCCTCTGTCAAGGCCCGCGGGCGAAAAGACACCCCTCGTTGTATGCGTTAGTGCCCGTGTTGGCTCGAGAGCATCCCCCCCGCAAACTGCCGCAAGAAAGCTACTGCCTGGCTGATGCTGGCTGGCCCAACGCCGACTTTCTCCTTCGTCTGGAGAACATAAGCTGTCAGCTTCCAGAGAGCTCTGTTGACTCTTGCATTTCCCTGCCCTTTTTTGCTGGCTGGCCCTATCCTCCTCTTGTACTCTATCTCCATACCTCCATACCTACTCCCTATTCTTCCCTCCTCTAGCGCTGCAATATCTATATCCTTTTGGATAGACAAGACTGGTATTGCCGTACGGCAGACATCCATCTATCCTTTTTGCTTGGCCGTGGTTTGTTCACGAACTAAATGCCTGCCGCTCCAATGCTGGCCCCTTTTCGCATCAGGGATCTCCTGGATCCCACCCCGGATGATCATTCTGAACAATCTGATCGTCAAGTTCAAGAACCGCAGTCCAGAGTGAGACCCAGCTACTCTCAAAGTTCGGACCCGGCCACCGGAAGCAACACGAGCCGGCCACAGTCATTATTGGAGATTTGCTCAATAATATCAAAACAATTGGATGGAGCAAACTCTGGAGATGACTCAATGTGGCATGATGGTGGGATCCATCTCACCCATGGTTCACCAACGCACCAAGGCTCCGTGGCTAGGGATATCGATGCGCCCGTTGTGAGACCTGCTCCGGAGCAGACACCAAACCGTGATGGCGTCGTCCAAATTTCGGCCGAAGAGTACGACGAAACCATTTCCCGCCATCCTCTGGCAAAGCTCTCATATACGGATAATGATGATGGAGATATGATCACCGTGAGTGAAGAATTCTTTCCTTGGCCGTTGATTATGATTTATTTTGCAAGCAGTAACCATATATTTCTTTAATAGGTTGGTTCGTCTTTCGAGCTCACGCAGCAACTTAGCGAGCCACACTGGGAAAAAGTGCCCAACACAAGATTGAGGCCTACCTATGATCCCACGTCCGAAGCGCCAATGCATATATTTGACATACAGCGGTCTGAATCTGTTTTGGATGTTTGGAGGAGCTTCGAAAAACGAACTTCGGCGCGCTCTGGGCCGGGTGGGGTGCAAAAACGCACTCTTCTGGATGATTCCGGTAAGGGGAGTGTCAGTGGTGATGATGTATGCAGTAACGACATGTACGATAATACTATGAGGACAGACTGGCCTCACATCCACGACATCATCGATAAGAAAGACGATCCCCGTTATCGCTGGTTTAAATCGTGCAATCCTCCTAGCATTACACAGTCGACCAGGGAAACCCACACTAAAGTTGCTCCTGAGGAACCACACCCAGAAGAGAAAACGCCTGGCAATATCGAATCTGATGCAGGCAATACTGTACCTCCGGGTATCACCTCCAGTGCATTAACTGAGGAGGGAAAGAAACAGGTATTTCTCCATTTCAATTTTATGCGTAAGAAGAATCTAACATAATTTCTAGGCACAAAAAATCGGCGCCCGAATTCGTGCTGCTCAGGCAGAAACTCTCCAATCGTTCACAGTACCTACTGAGAATCCCTGGGCATCGTTTAGCCATGGCCAATCGGCTTTTGGATCCCATATTCCTTCTCAAAGAGAACCGGAAAGCCACGAATCGCCTATTGAAGATGGCAAGCCGCTGTTGGCTGCCTTCGAGGCTGAACTGTCAAGGATCATGGAGACCAAGCCAGGAGCGGACTCAAACATTACCAAAGAAATAGACAAGGAAATCACAACGGAAACTGGGTTGCCGCCATCGCCACCGCCGCCACCTCCAAAGAGCTCCAGGCCGGCTTCTGCGACTCCGTCTCTACCAACACCCGTAGAAATGCTAACACAAACAACTAATAGTTTGTTGGGACGGATTGGCCATTTTACATCGGAATTAAAATCCAAAATCCCAGATATCGAACGTCGATTAGCAGAAACACAGCAGAATCTCCCGACCAATGTGGAAACCACGGTACTTAGCACCCTCAGTGCGATTGGTAGCCAAGTCCAAGGTTTGGCAAATACCATGCAGGATGCTGCTGCTGCTGCTCGCGCAGCTGCCGACAAAAGAAGAGAGGCGGATTCGAAGGGGTTTGAACAAGTCATGAATGATCTCCGCAATCTTGCGCGTCGCTTGCGGGAAATGAGGCTAACTCTATCCCCATTCGAAACACTACCTGACCCAGAAGAAGGGCAACCAGAGGAAAAGCAGCCTGGTAGTGAAAACTTTGAGGTTCGACCTTCCTCAGGAGAAAATGTCGACTCAAGCTTTTCTCTAGATAGAAACCTTGCTCCCGTTATTGTCGAGTTGGTAACGGGACAACCTCGCAATCTGCCGCCTGTCGAAGGCGAGTCTCGGGAGGAAAGCAACTCGGTCTCTTGGACCCAGTCCCGTACCAACCCCGTAGGGCACGAATCCACCCCCCCAGCCTCGATAGAACGACAGTCTGCGGACACTGGTATTAATACACTATTTATTGGAAATGTTGCGCTTGGGGTCACGGAGAAGAAGATACATGATGCTTTTGCCAACAAAGGATTTTTGGGCAAAGTCAATCTGCCTCTAGATGCTGTAACCAGAAAACATGCTGGTTTTGGTTACGTCGAGTTCCCTTGTTACGAAGCGGCATCCGGTGCAATGCGGGCTCTTCAAGGGACATCTGTGGATGGCCAATCAATCAACCTTGAATTCAGTCATGAATCCGCCCTGAAAAAATCCGAAGCTCCAGGTAACATTGTACAACCGCGCTTCAAAACAACGCGTCAATTTTCACGATCCCCTGACTCTGCTAACATACGCCGCCCGGCTGTAACCTTTGACGATGAAAGCTTTCCGACCATAAGCACCCCCAATATCCGCCGGGCTAAGTCGCTTGGGTCACTACGTCGGTCGCACACGAAACGAACTCGTAACGTTGCCACCCGTGCCATTGGTGATGTTAAAGAGCCATCTTCGGACGACGACGAGTTGTATGCTCCTACTCTCGATCCAAACTATCGAAGGTCCAGCGTACGCGAGAGAGACCCACCTAGTGTTCCAGCGGAAATGCCCATTAGCAATACACTGTTGGACCAGCAAGAGGTTGACCCTGAATTTTCGGCGCGATACCCGTCGCTGTCTGCGATGGCACGTTTCCCTACTGTTTCTCAGTTTGAAGCTCGCAACTCCATTGCGCAACAATCCCAGCCAGGAGGTAAACCTGAGATTGGAATACCTAACACCTCCACTCCACCTCCACGGGACTCCGCCCAGGCGATTCAACCAGATAGCGCCCCCCTCCCTGGCTCTTGGCCACCGGAGAACCATGGCACCCAGTCCCTTGAGCCTCCCGTGTCATCGCCAGCCCTGAGCGGTGAACTGCGTCGTTCTAATACCACCATAGCGTCCGATCCAGCAGCGAGACTCCAAGGCCCATTTGTTCCCCTAACGGAGCACCGACAACACCATAGGTATCCCGCTATTCGACGAAGCGCCACGGAACGCCAACATCGCCGACCCCTTGGTAGACAACGTCACACTACGGATGCTCGTTCGTTGTACGATGGATATCGACAAGCCCTTTCAGCAGAAATCGTTTCCAATATTCCAGGCAGTTTTCCTGCTGAAACCCCGGCTGCTCCCATGAATGTGGGCATGCCACATCCGCCTTTGCCTCCTAAGCTAGAGATGCAAGAGCAACGAACTCCAAGTCATATTGACCGTTGTCTTCGCCAACTCGAGCTTCTTGGCTATGGGGAGAATCGCCCTGCCGATGTACTGATGATATATGCTAGGGCGGCAAATGGCAACCTCGACGAGGCGATTGAGATGATTGAGGAAGAAAGGAAGGTATATGAGCAACGGACGCGGTTGCATTGATTTGGACGACGAAATCAGTCTTTTGTTTTCTCATTTTGTATTATTTATGTTGGGGATTTGTTGTCTTCTTAGCTGCTGTTTGAAATTTAAAATTACGATTTTCCTTATATTACCTTCTCAACATTTACCTAACTATTAGGAAACCTGTCTTTATGTTTTTCGGGACTCAGGAGCGTTGAAAAATCTATACTATGCCATATACAGATTTGCTATGCCTCGTCATTGTTAGCTTAGTCATGCCAATTGGACCGCCAAGAAAATTGTAGAAAGCTCCAACACCGTCATCGCCAAATAAATAATTTGTCTCAGCCCGCAACCCCAATTCCCCGAAATAGCCACAACAAACCCGGCGTACTTCGCGCCCCCCTATAAACGAGCAAAGCAATGCTCGTATGGCGGAGATGTCTGACCACGTCCGCATCGGCACTATCTGGTCAAAAATCCCCACTACAATTGCGATGCGCCCAGCTCTTGAACGCAGCATCTAAACTCACCGCTGCTGATTCCACGACTCAAGGCCCGCTAGATAACCAAGAGATCCGTGTGCAGGGCTTCATACGCTCCGTGCGGAAGCAGAAACGGTTCGCGTTCGCAGAGATTTCGGATGGGTCGACGGTTAAGTCCTTACAGGCGATCTTGACGCCGGGGCAGGCTGCTGCGTATGTTTTTTTTTTGTTCAGGTTCTATGACGCAATGCGGTTCAATTGGGCTGTTGCTGGGTTTCGTGGAGGATGTTAGACGGGTTTGAATTTTGCTGACGGGGACACTTTCGTGGTTTTTTTGCAGGTTGACGACTGGCACGGCGGTTGATGTTCGCGGGTTGTGGAAGCCTTGTCCTCCGGGCAAGGAGCAGAGTCATGAGCTTCAGGCGACGGAAGTGAGGGTTACGGGCGAGGCAGATTCGGAGGTGGGTTGTCAATTTACTTTTCCATCTACGTTTAGCGGAGGAATTGACTAGCTGACCATCTTCTTGATCGGTGCAGACATACCCGATACAAAAGAAATACCATAGCCCAGACTTCCTTCGACAGATACCCCACCTACGGATCCGCACCCCATTCAACTCCCTCCTCTCGCGGCTTCGATCAGAATGCATTTTCCAACTAGGACAGGTGTTCCACTCGCGATCTGGTAGCCATTTCGTCCAGGTTCAACCACCGCTGATCACGTCGTCCGATTGCGAGGGTGCGGGGGAGGTTTTCACCGTGGTTGCGGGGGATAAATCGGAAACAGCAGATACAGAGGACTTTTTCCGCTCGCCAAAGTATCTCACGGTATCATCGCAGTTGCACCTAGAAGCGTATGCGGCCGAGTTGGGGAATGTATGGGCATTGTCTCCGACATTTAGAGCGGAGAGGAGCGATACCCCGCGCCATCTGAGCGAGTTCTACATGCTCGAAGCCGAGATGAATTTTGTCGAGAGCTTGGATGAGCTCATGGATACGGTCGAGTCGTTGATTCGCGACCTTACGCAACGGCTTTATAATACACCCGTCGCGGAAGAGATCTTCGCGGCGAAAAGGACTGGAGAGTCTGGTCAGGAAAGTGTTGATGAAGCGCTTCGCGGACGGTGGTTGGCGATAATTGAGGGGGGCAAATGGCCTCGAATCACCTATGCGGATGCGATTGAGTTGCTACAGAATGCTGTCGATTCGAAGACGGCTACTTTTAAGTTTCCCCCATCCTGGGACGAGGGACTACAGCTCGAGCATGAGAAATTTATCGTTGATGAGGTCGGGAAAGGGGCCCCTGTATTCGTGACCGACTATCCGAAGAAGGTGAAGCCATTCTACATGGCCCCCTCGGTGATCCCAGATGCGGGCGCAACAAATTCCGCCCCCGCAAGCGAAACAGTAGCCTGCTTCGACCTCCTCATGCCCGAAATCAGCGAAGTAGTCGGTGGCTCGCTCCGTGAATACCGCCTACCAAATCTAATCCAAAACATGCGCGAGCACGGACTTATCAAGACCACCACCAATGACGCCCCCTCCCCCGCCTCTACTCCCAACCCCGTCTCTCCCGAATCTCCCGCCACAACAACCGCATACCCGTATCTCCAGCCGAACGAGCATCTCGGCTCCATCCAGTGGTACGCAGACCTCAGGAGATGGGGCAGCGCCCCGCACGGAGGGTTTGGACTGGGCTTTGATAGGTTCCTGGGATATCTTGCTGGTGTCTCTAGTCTAAGAGATGTTGTGCCGTTCCCTAGACATGCGGGGAGGGCTGAATGTTGAGGGGGTAAGAGTGGGATATGTCATAGTCAGGGGCTTTATTTCCAGTTTCTTGCTATCTAGGAAATGTGTTGGTTGGTTTATAGATTTTTGAGAGAGCTATTCTTTCACACACACACACACACACACACCCCTTTGTATTATTATTTATTTATTGCTGTTCATGATGATAGAATGTATACTACTAGAGGAAAGATATATTTGGGTGGGAGTTTGATTGTTTGTTTTTGAAGCTATGTCAAGTTCTATACCCATACCCTCCATATCTACGTCTGTCTGAGCCTAGCTTGCTGGATTGATATCCTTATGCCTGATTCGAATTTCTCATTTAGCGAGTAGTTTTATGGCTGGGGCGGTCATTGGGGGAGGTTAATATGTCCTTTGATTACTATTCCATATATTTCTCTCTCTGAACCGGCAGCCGAAGGTGCATTCTCCAATACCGCACCGCTCCTAGACCCCTTCTTCATCCCCACTGAACTTTGTCCTTCTACTACATGTACACCGGGCAGGAAAGGCAGGTTTCTTAACATTTTTAAACACATGACAATCTATGGCGTTATTGACAGAGAGAGAGGTCAGCCCTGCCTTAATTATATATCCCACTACTGGAACTGTGCCATATGCATAGGCACCTCGCAATGGGGCGGTTGGTTTGTTGGCGGGACAGTTTTTTGGCAGTAGTTCCAACACATCTTTCCGAATGGACCCGCCTGATTTATGATACCCTGACGACGATGTAAGGCTCGACTGATTGTTTGGATACAGCCTGAGGGTGATGGTAGCCTAGCGGGGGCTATGTATCGCCTCATGACCGATATATGGCCTTCGGAGACTTCTATGATAGAAGTAAAAAATAAATGGGATCAAACGGAAACTAATAAGTTTATCCACGTTACTCTGCAAGGACCCCTCAAATATCTCCCCGCTCCACTGTAGATGACGCACTGCATTATTGATAGTAATAATGATGAGAATACATATCAAATGATGATGATCTACTGCATCACTTGCTGGAATAAACTGGATCTAACCCTTGTTAGAGCCGGCTGATTAACCTTAAATCATTTACCTTCCTTGAAAACTCATCGAAAGACCTAGAAAAGGGCAAGTAAACTCGCCACTATTACGTACATAGGAGGAGCGCGGGACTCCTCTACCTCCAAGACGTGACATCTTACTTACATGGAAATGTCTCGAAATAGCCACGTCCTCGTTTTCATCCGGGCTGGATTGGTCCCGTCAAACTGACGTTATTCGTTTGCTAACTCGTGGAAAGAGAAGAGTTCTTTTGTATATCAATTCGCCCAAGGTTTGAATTATTAATAGCACTTAATTAGCTACCAAACCCCCCGCGAGTTCTAGAACTTCAGATCCAGTCTGGGAATTTGGTATTTTATGATTTAAACTCATGGGCAAAGCCATTCAAGCCGCCCGGCTCCAGTGCCATATTCGGTAACGATGAGATATGAGAGAAGTCGAGGGAACGAAAAAGAAACGGGGACTGAATTCATTGCTTGAGCAAGCTATGAATCTTCTTTTTCCCGCGTGTCGGAACCAGATCATTTATCCCCAGCACGTGCTTTAAATGGAAAATAGCTTTAGGGAGGGCCGGGGAAGCTTGAGTATTGTAACAATAATAAAAACTTTGACTGGAGAGGAATACGAGGTCGAAAGAATAGTCTCATTTCCAGAAAAATGAGACGGCTGGTTGATTGAATCTCTCTTCTCTGCAAAAGGTTGGCAGAAGCTTGGCAGTAGCCTGAACAAAAACGTCGTGTCTTGGCGAGGCAAGAGTATTTTATGTTTTTTTAAGTTTTGTTTAGGCTTGCATCGAACCCGGAACAAAAGCTGGAAAAAAAGAGGTGGTGTGGTAACTTTAAAAAAGCCCAGAAAAAACAAATATAATAGCCCAAGACTGCCAAGACTGGGGGGGTGTAGCCTGGGCTTCCCCCCCCATTTCTTAATGCGGCAATTAGCAGTTTTGAATTCGAATGTGCTTGGAAGTGGAGCTTTATCACCAGCACATTTCCCTCCAGTATTATCAATTCCCCCCTCCTAGTTGTGGTTCTTTTTGCAGGCAGGCTGTTTCCGTCATCCTCCCTTTTGCCATGTTTTGAGGGTGTGGGCGGGTGGAGACGTGTTCCATGGGTCCACAGCCCTTGTTCCTTGGTTCGAGTGGGTCCAAGCAGGTTAAGGTTATCTTGACGCCCCCTGTTCGATCGGCCGCCCACTAATACGCGGACTGTCTGTACCCGGTGTACCGTGTTGAAAGGGCGTGGGTGTGTATTTGTAACTACCCCCCTCTTGAGCGCACGGTGGGAATGTCTGCTCCCCACCATGGCTTGGATATGTAATCCTGTTGAAAATATCTGAAACTAGTTGGTAGGGGGTGGCTGGGATCCATCTCCATCGCCTGTCTGTACGAGAGCGATTTGGTTCGTCATGCGACTCATGCCAGCAGTCCAAGGCCACCCCAAGAACCGCGTCTTACAAAGTTCACAGGTGGCTAAAAAACTGTAAGAAATAAGCGCGGTTTATCTTTTAAACTTTTACCTTGATGTCGTCGCTACCTGATGTTGCCCTGCGGCTAAATAATTTAAAGATCATGAGAACAAATTTAAGCTTGTTTCTACCTGGTACCCATCGTCGGTGTTACCTTCCATACCGATACCCGGTACTTAAAAAAACTATATTTTTTCTCGCATTGGTGTATCACGGTAACGCTCGTACGGTATCTATACCGTATCAATACGTAAATCAGACAGGATATCAATGCGGGGTGCAACCCACAAGAACAGTTCAAGGGCAACAAGATACACCGGGTCTTGCGGTAAATGGACAAGAAAGCAACTACCTGAAATGGGTTGACCAGCCTTCCACCAACGCAACGTTTTTTAAAAGCAAAAAAAAAAAAAAAAAAAAAACCCCAAAAC